>JAWPHD010018134.1:0-41280 GCA_037043455.1 Cyrtodaria siliqua | reverse complement strand
ACGCATATATATTATACAGTTCTTACACATATATATTCAGTTCTTACACATATATATTTCAGATTCTTACACATATATATTCAGTTCTGACACATATATATTCAGTTCTTACAAAATAAATATCCCTGTTCTTACGTCATATATATTCAGTTCTTACGAATATATTCAGTTCTTACTCATATATATTCAGTTCTTACACATATATATTCAGTTCTCTACACATATATTTCAGTTCTTACGCATATATATTCAGTTCTTACTCAATATATATTCCGTTCTTTAGGCATATATATTCCGTTCTTAACACATATATATTCAAGTTCATACTACATATATATTCAGTTCTTACACATATATATTCAGTTCTTACACGTATATATTCAGTTCTACTTACCCATATATATACCGTTCTTACGCATATATATTCCCATTCTTATGCATATATATTCCGTTTTTACGCATATATTCAGTTCTTACGCATATAATCAGTTCTTACGCATAATATACTCCGTTCTTACACATATATATTCAGTTCTTAAACGTATATATTCAGTTCTTACCCATATATATTCCGTTCTTACGCATATATAATTCCGTTCTTACGCATATATATTCCGTTTTTACGCATATATTCAGTTCTTACGCATATATTCAGTTCTTACGCATATATAACTCCGTTCTTACACATATATATTCAGTTCTTACACATATAATATTCAGTTTCTTACAACATATATATTCCGTTCTTACAAATATATATTCCGTTTTTACGCATATATATTCAGTTCTTAAGCATATATTCAGTTCTTACCGCATATATATTCAGTTCTTACACAATATATATTCAGTTCTTACGCATATATATTCAGTTCTTACAAATATATATTCAGTACTTACACATATATATTCCGTTCTTACGCATATATTTTCAGTTCTTACACTATATATAATTTCATTTCATTACGCATACTTTATATTCCGTTCTTAACGCATATATATTCCGTTCTTACGCATATATATTCATTTCTACACATATATAATTCATTTCTTACACATATATATTCCGTTCTTAAGCATAAATATTCCATTCTTACGCATATATATTCCGTTCTTACGCATATATATTCCGTTCTTACGCATATATATTCAGTTCTTACGAATATATATTCAGTTCTTACACATATATATTCAGTTCTTACGCATATATTTTCAGTTCTTACGCATATACATTCAGTTCTACACATATATATTCAGTTCTTACACATATATATTCAGTTCTTACACAATCAATATACAGTTCTTTACACCTGTATATTTCAGTTACTTACACTATATATATTCAGTTCTTACGTATATAATATTCAGTTCTTACGCATATATTCAGTTCTTACGCATTGATTTTCAGTTTTTACACATATATATTCAGTTGTTACACACTATATATTCATTTCTTACACATATATATTCATTTCTTTACACAATTATATTCCGTTCTTACACATACTATATTAAGTTCTTACACATATATATTCAGTTCTTACACAATATATATTCAGTTCTTACACATATATATTCCGTTCTTACGCATATATATTCAGTTCTTACACATACATATTCAGTTCTTACACATATATATTCAGTTCTTACACATATATATTCAGTTCTACTCATATATATTCCGTTCTTACGCATATATATTCCGTTCTTACACATATATATTCAGTTCTAACACGTATATATTCAGTTCTTACACATATATATTCAGTTCTTACACGTATATATTCAGTTCTTACCCATATATTTCCGTTCTTACGCATATATATTCCGTTCTTACGCATATATATTCCGTATTTTACGCATATATTCAGTTCTTACGCATATATTCAGTTGTTACTTATATATATTCGTTCTTACGCACTATATATCAGTTTCTTACACATATATATTCTCATTACTTACACAATTATATTCAGTTCTTACGCATATATATACAGTTCTTACACATATATATTCAGTTCTTACACATATATATTCAGTCTGACAACATATATATTCAGTTCTTACAAATATATATTCCGTTCTTACGCATATATATTCAGTTCTTACGAATATATTCAGTTCTTACTCATATATATTCAGTTCTTACACATATATATTCAGTTCTTACAGATATATATTCAGTTCTTACGCATATATATTCAGTTCTTACTCATATATATTCCGTTCTTAGGCATATATATTCCGTTCTTACACATATATATTCAGTTTCTTACACATATATATTCAGTTCTTACACATATATATTCAGTTTTTACACGTATATATTCAGTTCTTACCCATATATATACCGTTCTTACGCATATATATTCCGTTCTTATGCATATATATTTCGTTTTTAAGCATATATTCAGTTCTTACGCATATATTCAGTTCTTAGGCATATATACTCCGTTCTTACACATATATATTCAGTTTCTTACACATATATATTCAGTACTTACACATATATATTCAGTTCTTTACACATATATATTCAGTTCTTACACATATATATTCCGTTCTTTACAAATATATATTCAGTTCTTACACATATATAATTCAGTACTTACACATATATATTCAGTTCTTACACATATATATTCAGTTCTTACACATATATATTCCGTTCTTACAAATATATATTCCGTTTTTACACATATATATTCAGTTCTTACGCATATATTCAGTTCTTACGCATATATATTCAGTTTCTTATACATATATATTCAGTTCTTACGCATATATATTCAGTTCTTACGCATATATATTCCGTTCTTACGCATATATATTCAGTTCGTACACATATATATTCAGTTCTAACACATATATATTCAGTTCTTACACATTTGTAATCAGTTCTTACGCATATATATTCCGTTCTTACGCATATATATTCAGTTCTTACACATAAATATTCAGTTCTTACGCATATACATTCCGTTCTTACGCATATATATTCCGTTCTTACGCATATATATTCAGTTTATTACACATATATATTCCGTTCTTACGCATATATATTCTGTTCTTACGCATATATATTCAGTTCTTACACATATATATTTATTTCTTACACATATATATTCCGTTCTTACGCATATATATTCCATTCTTACGCATATATATTCCGTTCTTACGCATATATATTCCGTTCTTACACATATATATTTCAGTTCTTACACGTATATATATTCAGTTCTTACCCCATATATATTCCGTTTTTAGGCATATATATTCCATTTTAACGCATATATATTCCGTATTTAGGCATATATTCAGTTCTTACGCTTATATTCAGTTCTGACTCATATATATTCATTCTTACGCATATATATTCAGTTCTTACACATATCTATTCATTTCTTACACAATTATATTCCGTTCTTACAAATATATATTAAGTTCTTACACATATATATTCAGTTCTAACACATATATATTCAGTTCTTACACATATATATTCAGTTCTGACACATATATATTCAGTTCTTACAAATATATATTCCGTTCTTACGCATATATATTCAGTTCTTACGAATATATTCAGTTCTTACGCATATATATTCAGTTCTTACACATATATATTCAGTTCTTACACATATATATTCAGTTCTTACGCATATATATTCAGTTCTTACTCATATATATTCCGTTCTTACGCATATATATTCCGTTCTTACACATATATATTCCGTTCTTACACATATCTATTCAGTTCTTACACATATATATTCAGTTCTTACACGTACATATTCAGTTCTTACCCATATATATTCCGTTTTTACACATATATATTCCGTTCTTACGCATATATAATGCGTTTTTACGCATATATTCAGTTTGTACGCATATATTCAATTCTTACGCATATATACTCCGTTCTTACACATTTATATTAAGTTCTTACACATATATATTCAGTACTTAGACATATATATTCCGTTCTTACGCATATATATTCAGTTCTTACACATATATATTCCGTTCTTACGCATATATATTCAGTTCTTACACATATATATTCAGTCCTAACTCATATATATTCAGTTCTTACACATATATATTCAGTTCTTACTCATATATATTCCGTTCTTACGCATATATATTCAGTTCTTACACATATATATTCAGTTCTTACGCATATATATTCCGTTCTTACGCATATATATTCAGTTCTTACACGTATATATTCATTTCTTACACATATATATTCCGTTCTTATGCATATATATTCAGTTCTTACACATATATATTCAGTTCTTACACATATATATTCAGTTCTTACACATATATATTCCGTTCTTACGCATATATATTCCGTTCTTACACATATATATTCAGTTCTTACTCATATATATTCCGTTCTTACGCATATATATTCCGTTCTTACACATATATATTCAGTTCTTACACGTATATATTCAGTTCTTACACATATATATTCAGTTCTTACACTTATATATTCAGTTCTTACACATATATATCCGTTCTTACGCATATATATTCCGTTCTTACGCATATATATTCCGTATTTACGCATATATTCAGTTCTTACGCATATATTCAGTTCTTACTTATATATATTCGTTCTTACGCATATATATTCAGTTCTTACACATATATATTCATTTCTTACACAATTATATTCCGTTCTTACACATATATATTAAGTTCTTACACATATATATTCAGTTCTTACACATATATATTCAGTTCTTACACATATATATTCAGTTCTGACACATATATATTCAGTTCTTACAAATATATATTCCGTTCTTACGCATATATATTCAGTTCTTACGAATATATTCAGTTCTTACGCATATATATTAAGTTCTTACACATATATATTCAGTTCTTACACATATATATTCAGTTCTTACGCATATATATTCAGTTCTTACTCATATATATTCCGTTCTTACGCATATATATTCCGTTCTTACACATATATATTCAGTTCTTACACATATATATTCAGTTATTACACATATATATTCAGTTCTTACACGTATATATTCAGTTCTTACCCATATATATTCCGTTCTTACGCATATATATTCCGTTCTTACGCATATATATTCCGTTTTTACGCATATATTCAGTTCTTACGCATATATTCAGTCCTTACGCAAATATACTCCGTTCTTACACATATATATTCAGTTCTTACACATATATATTCAGTTCTTACACATATATATTCCGTTCTTACAAATATATATTCCGTTTTTACGCATATATATTCAGTTCATACGCATATATTCAGTTCTTACGCATATATATTCAGTTCTTACACATATATATTCAGTTCTTACGCATATATATTCAGTTCTTACACATATATATTCAGTTCTTACACATATATATTCAGTTCTTACGCATATATTTTCAGTTCTTACGCATAAACATTCAGTTTTTACACATATATATTCAGTTCTTACACATATCTATTCAGTTCTTACACATATATATACAGTTCTTACACCTATATATTCAGTTCTTACACATATATATTCAGTTCTTACGCATATATATTCAGTTCTTACGCATATATTCATTTCTTACGCATTGATTTTCAGTTTTTACACATATATATTCAGTTGTTACACATATATATTCAGTTCTTACACATATATATTCTGTTCTTACACATATATATTCAGTTCTTACACATATATATTCAGTTCTTACACATATATATTCCGTTCTTACGCATATATATTCAGTTCTTACACATATATATTCCGTTCTTACGCATATATATTCCGTTCTTACACATATATATTCAGTTCTTACACGTATATATTCAGTTCTTACACATATATATTCAGTTCTTACACTTATATATTCATTTCTTACCCATATATATCCGTTCTTACGCATATATATTCCGTTCTTACGCATATATATTCCGTATTTACGCATATATTCAGTTCTTACGCATATATTCAGTTCTTACCTATATATATTCGTTCTTACGCATATATATTCAGTTCTTACACATATATATTCATTTCTTACACAATTATATTCCGTTCTTACACATATATATTCAGTTCTTACACATATATATTCAGTTCTTACACATATATATTCAGTTCTGACACATATATATTCAGTTCTTACAAATATATATTCCGTTCTTACGCATATATATTCAGTTCTTACGAATATATTCAGTTCTTACGCATATATATTAAGTTCTTACACATATATATTCAGTTCTTACACATATATATTCAGTTCTTACGCATATATATTCAGTTCTTACTCATATATATTCCGTTCTTACGCATATATATTCCGTTCTTACACATATATATTCAGTTCTTACACATATATATGCAGTTATTACACATATATATTCAGTTCTTACACGTATATATTCAGTTCTTACCCATATATATTCCGTTCTTACGCATATATATTCCGTTCTTACGCATATATATTCCGTTTTTACGCATATATTCAGTTCTTACGCATATATTCAGTCTATACGCAAATATACTCCGTTCTTACACATATATATTCAGTTCTTACACATATATATTCAGTTCTTACACATATATATTCCGTTCTTACAAATATATATTCCGTTTTTTACGCATATATATTCTGTTCATACGCATATATTCAGTTCTTACGCATATATATTCAGTTCTTACACATATATATTCAGTTCTTACGCATAAATATTCAGTTCCTACACATATATATTCAGTTCTTACACATATATATTCAGTTCTTACGCATATATTTTCAGTTCTTACGCATAAACATTCAGTTTTTACACATATATATTCAGTTCTTACACATATCTATTCAGTTCTTACACATATATATACAGTTCTTACACCTATATATTCAGTTCTTACACATATATATTCAGTTCTTACGCATATATATTCAGTTCTTACGCATATATTCATTTCTTACGCATTGATTTTCAGTTTTTACACATATATATTCAGTTGTTACACATATATATTCAGTTCTTACACATATATATTCAGTTCTTACACATATATATTCAGTTCTTACACATATATATTCAGTTCTTACACATATATATTCCGTTCTTACGCATATATATTCAGTTCTTACACATACATATTCAGTTCTTACACATATATATTCAGTTCTTACACATATATATTCAGTTCTTACTCATATATATTCCGTTCTTACGCATATATATTCCGTTCTTACACATATATTTTCAGTTCTTACACGTATATATTCAGTTCTTACACATATATATTCAGTTCTTACACGTATATATTCAGTTCTTACCCATATATATCCGTTCTTACGCATATATATTCCGTTCTTACGCATAGATATTCAGTTCTTACACATATATATTCCGTTCTTAATCATATATATTCCGTATTTACGCATATATTAAGTTCTTATGCATATATTCAGTTCTTACTTATATATATTCGTTCTTACGCATATATATTCAGTTCTTACGCATATATCTTCATTTCTTACACAATTATATTCCGTTCTTACACATATATATTAAGTTCTTACACATATATATTCAGTTCTTACACATATATATTCAGTTCTTACACATATATATTCAGTTCTGACCCATATATATTCAGTTCTTACAAATATATATTCCGTTCTTACGCATATATATTCAGTTCTTACGAATATATTCAGTTCTTACGCATATATATTCAGTTCTTACACATATATATTCAGTTCTTACAAATATATATTCCGTTTTTACGCATATATATTCAGTTCTTACGCATATATTCAGTTCTTACGCATATATATTCAGTTCTTACACATATATATTCAGTTCTTACGCATATATATTCAGTTCTTACACATATATATTCCGTTCTTACGCATATATATTCAGTTCTGACACATATATATTCAGTTCTTACACATATATATTCAGTTTTTAACACATATATATTCAGTTCTTACGCATATATATTCCGTTCTTACGCATATATATTCAGTTCTTACACATATATATTCAGTTCTTACGCATATATATTAAGTTCATACTCATATATATTCCGTTCTTACGCATATATATTCCGTTCTTACATATATATATTCAGTTCTTACACATATATATTCAGTTCTTACACACATACATTCAGTTCTTACACATATATATTCAGTTCTTACGCATATATATTCCTTAATTACGCATATATATTCAGTTCTTACACATATATATTCAGTTCTTACGCATATATATTCCGTTCTTACGCATATATATTCAGTTCCTACACATATATATTCATTTCTTACACATATATATTCCATTCTTACGCATATATATTCCATTCTTACGCATATATATTCCGTTCTTACGCATATATATTCCGTTCTTACGCATATATATTCAGTTCTTACGCATATATATTCAGTTCTTACACATATATATTCAGTTCTTACGCATATATTTTCAGTTCTTACGCATATACATTTAGTTCTTACACATATATATTCAGTTCTTACACATATATATTCAGTTCTTACACATATATATACAGTTCTTACACCTATATATTCAGTTCTTACACATATTATATTCAGTTCTTACACATATATATTCAGTTTCTTACACATATATATTCAGTTCTTACACATATATATTCCGTTCAAACACATATATATTTACTTCTTACACATATATAATTCAGTTCTTACACATTATATTCCGTTATTACGCATATATATTCAGTTCTTACACATATATATGCAGTTCTTACACAAATTTATTCAGTTCTTACACATATATATTCAGTTCTTACGCATATATTCAGTTCTTACGATGTATTCAGTTCTAACAACATATAATATTCAGTTCTTACACGTATATATTCAGTTCTTACACATATATATTCAGTTCTTACACGTATATATTCAGTTCTTACCCATATATATCCGTTCTTACGCATATATATTCCGTTCTTACGCATATATATTCCGTATTTACGCATATATTCAGTTCTTACGCATATATTCAGTTCTTACTTATATATATTCGTTCTTACGCATATATATTCAGTTCTTACACATATATATTCATTTCTTACACAATTATATTCCGTTCTTACACATATATATTAAGTTCTTACACATATATATTCAGTTCTTACACATATATATTCAGTTCTTACACATATATATTCAGTTCTGACACATATATATTCAGTTCTTACAAATATATATTCCGTTCTTAAGCATATATATTCAGTTCTTACGAATATATTCAGTTCTTACGCATATATATTCAGTTCTTACACATATATATTCAGTTCTTACACATATATATTCAGTTCTTACGCATATATATTCAGTTCTTACTCATATATATTCCGTTCTGACGCATATATATTCAGTTCTTACACATATATATACAGTTCTAACACATATATATTCAGTTCTTACGCACATATATTCCGTTCTTACGCATATATATTCAGTTCTTATGCATATATATTCAGTTCTGACAAATATATATTCAGTTCTTACACATATATATTCAGTTATGACACATATATATTCAGTTCTTACACATATATATTCAGTTCTTACACATATATATTCTGTTCTTACACATATATATTCAGTTCTTACACATATATATTCAGTTCTTACACATATATATTCCGTTCTTACGCATATATATTCAGTTTCTTACACATATATATTCCGTTCTTACGCATATATATTCCGTTCTTACACATATATATTCAGTTCTTACACGTATATATTCAGTTCTTACACATATATATTCAGTTCTTACACTTATATATTCATTTCTTACCCATATATATCCGTTCTTACGCATATATATTCCGTTCTTACGCATATATATTCCGTATTTACGCATATATTCAGTTCTTACGCATATATTCAGTTCTTACCTATATATATTCGTTCTTACGCATATATATTCAGTTCTTACACATATATATTCATTTCTTACACAATTATATTCCGTTCTTACACATATATATTCAGTTCTTACACATATATATTCAGTTCTTACACATATATATTCAGTTCTGACACATATATATTCAGTTCTTACAAATATATATTCCGTTCTTACGCATATATATTCAGTTCTTACGAATATATTCAGTTCTTACGCATATATATTAAGTTCTTACACATATATATTCAGTTCTTACACATATATATTCAGTTCTTACGCATATATATTCAGTTCTTACTCATATATATTCCGTTCTTACGCATATATATTCCGTTCTTACACATATATATTCAGTTCTTACACATATATATGCAGTTATTACACATATATATTCAGTTCTTACACGTATATATTCAGTTCTTACCCATATATATTCCGTTCTTACGCATATATATTCCGTTCTTACGCATATATATTCCGTTTTTACGCATATATTCAGTTCTTACGCATATATTCAGTCTATACGCAAATATACTCCGTTCTTACACATATATATTCAGTTCTTACACATATATATTCAGTTCTTACACATATATATTCCGTTCTTACAAATATATATTCCGTTTTTACGCATATATATTCTGTTCATACGCATATATTCAGTTCTTACGCATATATATTCAGTTCTTACACATATATATTCAGTTCTTACGCATAAATATTCAGTTCCTACACATATATATTCAGTTCTTACACATATATATTCAGTTCTTACGCATATATTTTCAGTTCTTACGCATAAACATTCAGTTTTTACACATATATATTCAGTTCTTACACATATCTATTCAGTTCTTACACATATATATACAGTTCTTACACCTATATATTCAGTTCTTACACATATATATTCAGTTCTTACGCATATATATTCAGTTCTTACGCATATATTCATTTCTTACGCATTGATTTTCAGTTTTTACACATATATATTCAGTTGTTACACATATATATTCAGTTCTTACACATATATATTCAGTTCTTACACATATATATTCAGTTCTTACACATATATATTCAGTTCTTACACATATATATTCCGTTCTTACGCATATATATTCAGTTCTTACACATACATATTCAGTTCTTACACATATATATTCAGTTCTTACACATATATATTCAGTTCTTACTCATATATATTCCGTTCTTACGCATATATATTCCGTTCTTACACATATATTTTCAGTTCTTACACGTATATATTCAGTTCTTACACATATATATTCAGTTCTTACACGTATATATTCAGTTCTTACCCATATATATCCGTTCTTACGCATATATATTCCGTTCTTACGCATATATATTCAGTTCTTACACATATATATTCCGTTCTTAATCATATATATTCCGTATTTACGCATATATTAAGTTCTTATGCATATATTCAGTTCTTACTTATATATATTCGTTCTTACGCATATATATTCAGTTCTTACGCATATATCTTCATTTCTTACACAATTATATTCCGTTCTTACACATATATATTAAGTTCTTACACATATATATTCAGTTCTTACACATATATATTCAGTTCTTACACATATATATTCAGTTCTGACCCATATATATTCAGTTCTTACAAATATATATTCCGTTCTTACGCATATATATTCAGTTCTTACGAATATATTCAGTTCTTACGCATATATATTCAGTTCTTACACATATATATTCAGTTCTTACAAATATATATTCCGTTTTTACGCATATATATTCAGTTCTTACGCATATATTCAGTTCTTACGCATATATATTCAGTTCTTACACATATATATTCAGTTCTTACGCATATATATTCAGTTCTTACACATATATATTCCGTTCTTACGCATATATATTCAGTTCTGACACATATATATTCAGTTCTTACACATATATATTCAGTTTTTACACATATATATTCAGTTCTTACGCATATATATTCCGTTCTTACGCATATATATTCAGTTCTTACACATATATATTCAGTTCTTACGCATATATATTAAGTTCATACTCATATATATTCCGTTCTTACGCATATATATTCCGTTCTTACATATATATATTCAGTTCTTACACATATATATTCAGTTCTTACACACATACATTCAGTTCTTACACATATATATTCAGTTCTTACGCATATATATTCCTTAATTACGCATATATATTCAGTTCTTACACATATATATTCAGTTCTTACGCATATATATTCCGTTCTTACGCATATATATTCAGTTCCTACACATATATATTCATTTCTTACACATATATATTCCATTCTTACGCATATATATTCCATTCTTACGCATATATATTCCGTTCTTACGCATATATATTCCGTTCTTACGCATATATATTCAGTTCTTACGCATATATATTCAGTTCTTACACATATATATTCAGTTCTTACGCATATATTTTCAGTTCTTACGCATATACATTTAGTTCTTACACATATATATTCAGTTCTTACACATATATATTCAGTTCTTACACATATATATACAGTTCTTACACCTATATATTCAGTTCTTACACATATATATTCAGTTCTTACGCATATATATTCAGTTCTTACGCATATATTCAGTTCTTACGCATTGATTTTCAGTTTTTACACATATATATTCAGTTGTTACACATATATATTCAGTTCTTACACATATATATTCAGTTCTTACACATATATATTCAGTTCTTACACATATATATTCAGTTCTTACACATATATATTCCGATCTTACGCATATATATTCAGTTCTTACACATACATATTCCGTTCTTACGCGTATATATTCCGTTCTTACACATATATATTCAGTTCTTACACGTATATATTCAGTTCTTACACATATATATTCAGTTCTTACACGTATATATTCAGTTCTTACCCATATATATCCGTTCTTACGCATATATATTCCGTTCTTACGCATATATATTCCGTATTTACGCATATATTCAGTTCTTACGCATATATTCAGTTCTTACTTATATATATTCGTTCTTACGCATATATATTCAGTTCTTACACATATATATTCATTTCTTACACAATTATATTCCGTTCTTACACATATATATTAAGTTCTTACACATATATATTCAGTTCTTACACATATATATTCAGTTCTTACACATATATATTCAGTTCTGACACATATATATTCAGTTCTTACAAATATATATTCCGTTCTTAAGCATATATATTCAGTTCTTACGAATATATTCAGTTCTTACGCATATATATTCAGTTCTTACACATATATATTCAGTTCTTACACATATATATTCAGTTCTTACGCATATATATTCAGTTCTTACTCATATATATTCCGTTCTGACGCATATATATTCAGTTCTTACACATATATATACAGTTCTAACACATATATATTCAGTTCTTACGCACATATATTCCGTTCTTACGCATATATATTCAGTTCTTATGCATATATATTCAGTTCTGACAAATATATATTCAGTTCTTACACATATATATTCAGTTATGACACATATATATTCAGTTCTTACACATATATATTCAGTTCTTACACATATATATTCAGTTCTTACACATATATATTCAGTTCTTACACATATATATTCAGTTCTTACACATATATATTCCGTTCTTACGTATATATATTCCGTTCTTACGCATATATATTCAGTTCTTAGGCATATATATTCCGTTCTTACGCATATATATTCCGTTCTTACGCATATATATTCAGTTCTTAAGCATATATATTCCGTTCTTACGCATATATATTCAGTTCTTACACATATATATTCAGTTCTTACACATATATATTCCGTTCTTACACATATATATTCAGTTCTTACACATATATATTCAGTTCTTACACATATATATTCAGTTCTTACAAATATATATTTTGTTCTTACGCATATACATTCAGTTCTTACGCATATATTCAGTTCTTACGCATATATATTCAGTTCTTACGCATAGATATTCAGTTCTTACACATATATATTCAGTTCTTACACATATATATTCAGTTCTTACGCATATATATTCAGTTCTTACACATATATATTCAGTTCTTACACATATATATTCAGTTCTTACGCATATATATTCAGTTCTTACTCATATATATTCCGTTCTGACGCATATATATTCAGTTCTTACACATATATATTCAGTTCTAACACATATATATTCAGATATTACGCATATATATTCCGTTCTTACGCATATATATTCAGTTCTTACGCATATATATTCAGTTCTGACACATATATATTCAGTTCTTACACATATATATTCAGTTATGACACATATATATTCAGTTCTTACACATATATATTCAGTTCTTACACATATATATTCCGTTCTTACACATATATATTCAGTTCTTACACATATATATTCAGTTCTTACACATATATATTCCGTTCTTACGTATATATATTCCGTTCTTACGCATATATATTCAGTTCTTAGGCATATATATTCCGTTCTTACGCATATATATTCCGTTCTTACGCATATATATTCAGTTCTTAGGCATATATATTCTGTTCTTACGCATATATATTCAGTTCTTACACATTTATATTCCGTTCTTACACATATATATTCAGTTCTTACACATATATATTCCGTTCTTACACATATATATTCAGTTTCTTACACATATATATTCAGTTCTTACACATATATATTCAGTTCTTACAAATATATATTCCGTTCTTACGCATATACATTCAGTTCTTACGCATATATTCAGTTCTTACGCATATATATTCAGTTCTTACGCATAGATATTCAGTTCTTACACATATATATTCAGTTCTTACACATATATATTCAGTTCTTACACATATATATTCAGTTCTTACGCATATATGTTCCGTGCTTACGCATATATATTCCTTTCTTACGCATATATATTCCGTTTTTTACGCATATATTTTCAGTTTCTTAGGCATATATATTCCGTTCTTACGCATATATATTCAGTTCTTACACATATATATTCCGTTCTTACACATATATATTCAATTCTTACACATATATATTCAGTTTTTACACATATATATTCCGTTCTTACGCATATATATTCAGTTCTTACACATATATATTCAGTTCTTACGCATATATATTCCGTTCTTACGCATATATATTCAGTTTCTTACGCATATATATTCAGTTCTGACACATATATATTCAGTTCTTACACATATATATTCAGTTCTTACAAATATATTTTCCGTTCTTACGCATATATATTCCGTTCTTACGCATATATATTCAGTTCTTACGCATATATATTCAGTTCTTACGCATATATTCAGTTCTTACGCATATATATTCAGTTCTTACGCATATATATTCAGTTCTTACGCATATATATTCAGTTCTTACACATATATATTCAGTTCTTACGCATAAATATTCCGTTCTTACGCATATATATTCCGATCTTACGCATATATATTCAGTTCTTACACATATATAGTCAGTTCTTACACATATATATTCAGTTCTTACACATATATATTCCGTTCTTACGCATATATATTCCGTTCTTACGCATATATTCAGTTTTTTACGCATATATATTCCGTTCTTACGCATATATATTCAGTTCTTACACGTATATATTCAGTTCTTACACATATATATTTCAGTTCTTACACATATATATTCAGTTCTTACACATATATATTTAGTTCTTACACATATATATTCAGTTCGTACACATATATATTCCGTTCTTACACATATATATTCAGTTTCTTACGCATATATATTCCGTTTCTTACGCATATATATTCAGTTCCTACACATATATATTCCGTTCTTACACATATATATTCAGTTCTTACACATATATATTCAGTTCTTACACATATATATTCAGTTCTTACAAATATATATTCCGTTCTTACGCATATACTTTCAGTTCTTACGCATATATTCAGTTCTTACGCATATATATTCAGTTCTTACGCATAGATATTCAGTTCTTACACATATATATTCAGTTCTTACACATATATATTCAGTTCTTACACATATATATTCAGTTCTTACGCATATATGTTCCGTGCTTACGCATATATATTCCGTTTTTACGCATATATTTTCAGTTCTTAGGCATATATATTCCGTTCTTACGCATATATATTCAGTTCTTACACATATATATTCCGTTCTTACACATATATATTCAATTCTTACACATATATATTCAGTTCTTACACATATATATACCGTTCTTAAGCATATACATTCAGTTCTTACGCATATATTCAGTTTCTTACACATATATATTCAGTTCCTACGCATATATATTCAGTTCTTACACATATATATTCAGTTTCTTACGCATATATATTCCGTTCTTACACATATATATTCAGTTCTTACGCATATATATTCAGTTCTTACACATATATATTCAGTTCTTACACATTTATATTCATTTCTTACACATATATATTCCGTTCTTACGCATATATATTCAGTACTTACACATATATATTGAGTTCTTACACATATATATTCTGTTCTTACACATATATATTCAGTTCTTACACATATATATTCCATTTTTACGCATATATATTCCGTTCTTACACATATATATTCAGTTCTTACACATATATATTCCGTTCTTACGCATATTTATTCCGTTCTTATGCATATATATACAGTTCTTACGCATATATATTCAGTTCTGACACATATATATTCAGTTCTTACACATATATATTTAGTTCTTACACATATATATTCCGTTCTTACGCATATATATTCAGTTTCTTACACATATATATTCAGTTCTAACACATATATATTCATTTCTTACACATACATATTCAGTTCTTACACATATATATTCCGTTTTTACGCATATAAATTCAGTTCTTACACATATATATTCAGTTCTTACACATATATATTCCGTTCTTACGCATATATATTCAGTTCTTACGCATATATATTCAGTTCTGACACATATATATTCAGTTCTTACACATATATATTCAGTTCTAACACATATATATTCCGTTCTTACGCATATATATTCCGACCTTACGCATATATTCAGTTCTTACGCATATATATTCAGTTCTTACACATATATATTTAGTTCATATATATTCAGTTCTTACACATATATATTCAGTTCTTACGCATATATATTCAGTTCTTACACATATATATTCCATTCTGACGCATATATATTCAGTTCTTACGCATAACTATTCAGTTCTTACGCATATATTCAGTTCTTACGCATATATATTCAGTTCTTACGCATATATATTCAGTTCTTACACATATATATTCAGTTCTTACGCATAAATATTCCGTTCTTACGCATATATATTCCGATCTTACGCATATATATTCAGTTCTTACACATATATAGTCAGTTCTTACACATATATATTCAGTTCTTACACATATATATTCAGTTCTTACACATATATATTCAGTTCTTACGCATATATATTCCGTTCTTACGCATATATTCAGTTTTTACGCATATATATTCCGTTCTTACGCATATATATTCAGTTCTTACAAATATATATTCAGTTCTTACACATATATATTCAGTTCTTACACATATATATTCAGTTCTTACACATATATATTTAGTTCTTACACATATATATTCAGTTCGTACACATATATATTCCGTTCTTACACATATATATTCAGTTCTTACGCATATATATTCCGTTCTTACGCATATATATTCCGTTCTTACACATATATATTCAGTTTTTTACACCTATATATTCAGTTCTTACACATATATATTCAGTTCTTACACATATATATTCAGTTCTTACACATTTATATTCAGTTATTACACATATATATTCCGTTCTTACGCATATATATTCAGTACTTACACATATATATTGAGTTCTTACACATATATATTCAGTTCTTACACATATATTCAGTTCTTACACATATATATTCCATTCTTACGCATATATATTCCGTTCTTACACATATATATTCAGTTCTTACACAAATATATTCCGTTCTTACGCATATTTATTCCGTTCTTACGCATATATATTCAGTTCTTACGCATATATATCCAGTTCTGACACATATATATTCAGTTCTTACACATATATATTTAGTTCTTACACATATATATTCCGTTCTTACGCATATAATCAGTTCTTACACATATATATTCAGTTCTAAACACATATATATTCAGTTCTTACACATACATATTCAGTTCTTACACATATATATTCCGTTTTTACGCATATATATTCAGTTATTACACATATATATTCAGTTCTTATACATATATATTTCCGTTCTTACGCATATATATTCCGTTCTTTCGCATATATATTCAGTTCTTACGCATATATATTCAGTTCTGACACATATATATTCAGTTCTTACACATATATATTCAGTTCTTACACATATATATTCAGTTCTTACACATATATATTCAGTTCTTACACATATATATTCAGTTCTTACAAATATATATTCCGTTCTTACGCATATACATTCAGTTCTTACGCATATATTCAGTTCTTACGCATATATATTCAGTTCTTACGCATAGATATTCAGTTCTTACACATATATATTCAGTTCTTACACATATATATTCAGTTATTACACATATATATTTAGTTCTTACGCATATATATTCCGTTCTTACGCATATATATTCCTTTCTTACGCATATATATTCCGTTTTTACGCATACATTTTCAGTTCTTAGGCATATATATTCCGTTCTTACGCATATATATTCAGTTCT
Source organism: Cyrtodaria siliqua (assembly GCA_037043455.1). Classification (NCBI taxonomy): domain Eukaryota; kingdom Metazoa; phylum Mollusca; class Bivalvia; order Adapedonta; family Hiatellidae; genus Cyrtodaria; species Cyrtodaria siliqua. The sequence continues at coordinate 22,443 of JAWPHD010018134.1, read as the reverse complement.
TACACATATATATTCCGTTCTTACACATGTATATTCAGTTCTTACACATATATATTCAGTTCTTACACATATATATTCAGTTCTTACACATATATATTCCGTTCTTACGCATACACATTCAGTTCTTACGCATATATTCAGTTTTTTACGCATATATATTCAGTTCTTACACATATATATTCAGTTCCTACGCATATATATACAGTTTCTTACACATATATATTAAGTTTTTACGCATATATATTCCGTTCTTACAAATATATAGTCAGTTCTTATGCATATATATTCAGTTTTTTACACATATATATTCCGTTCTTACGCATATATATTCAGTACTTACACATATATATTGAGTTCTTACACATATATATTCAGTTCTTACGCATATATATTCAGTTCTGACACATATATATTCAGTTCTTACACATATATATTTAGTTTCTTACACATATATATTCCGTTCTTACGCATATATATTCAGTTCTTACACATATATATTCAGTTCTAACACATATATATTCAGTTCTTACACATACATATTCAGTTCTTACACATATATATTCCGTTCTTACGCATATATACTCAGTTCTTACACATATATATTCAGTTCTTACACATATATATTCAGTTCTTACGCATATATATTCAGTTCTTACGCATATATATTCAGTTCTGACACATATATATTCAGTTCTTACACATATATATTAAGTTCTTACACATATATATTCCGTTTCTTACGCATATATATTCCGTCCTTACCCATATATCCAGTTCTTACGCATATATTTTCAGTTTTTACGCATATATATTCAGTTCTTACACATATATATTCAGTTCATATATATTCAGTTCTAACACATATATATTCAGTTCTTACGCATATATATTCAGTTCTTACACATATATATTCCGTTCTGACGCATATATATTCAGTTTCTTACGCATATATATTCAGTTCTTACGCATATATTCAGTTCTTACGCATATATATTCAGTTTCTTACGGATATATATTCAGTTCTTACGCATATATATTCAGTTCTTACACATATATATTCAGTTCTTACGCATAAAAAATTCCGTTCTTACGCATATATATTCCGATCTTACGGATATATATTCAGTTCTTACACATATATAGTCAGTTCTTACACATATATATTCAGTTCTTACACATATATATTCAGTTTCTTACAAATATATATTGTTCTTACGCATATATATTCAGTTCTTACGCATATATTTAGTTCTTACGCATATATATTCAGTTCTTACACATATTTATTCAGTTATTACGCATATATATTCAGTTCTTACACATATATATTCAGTTCTTACACATATCTATTCAGTTCTTACAAATATACATTCCGTTCTTACGCATATATATTCAGTTCTTACGCATATATTCAGTTCTTACGCATACATATTCACTTCTTACGCATATATTCAGTTATTACATCTATGTATTCAGTTCTAACACATATATATTCCGTTCTTACGCATATATATATTCAGTTCTTACACATATATATTCAGTTCTTACACATATATATTTAGTTCTTACACATATATATTCAGTTCTTACGCATATATATTCCGTTCTTATGCATATATATTCAGTTCTTACGCCTATATATTCAGTTCTGACACATATATATTCAGTTCTTACACATATATATTCAGTTCTTACACATATATATTCCGTTCTTACGCATATATATACCGTTCTTACGCATATATTCAGTTCTTACGCATATATTTTCAGTTTTTAAGCATATATATTCAGTTCTTACACATATATATTCAGTTCATATATATTCAGTTCTTACACATATATGTTCAGTTCTTACGCATATATATTCAGTTCTTACGCATATATATTCAGTTCTTACACATATATATTCCGTTCTTACGCATATATATTCCGTTCTTACGCATATATATTCCGTTCTTACGTATATATATTTCGTTCTTACACATATATATTCAGTTCTTACACATATATATTCAGTTCTTACACATATATATTCATTTCTTATACATATATATTCAGTTCTTACACATATATATTCAGTTCTTACACATATATATTCAGTTCTTACAAATATATATTCCGTTCTTACGCATATATATTCAGTTCTTACGCATATATTCAGTTCTTACGCATATATATTCATTTCTTACAATATATATTCAGTTCTTACGCTTATATATTCAGTTCTTACACATATATATTCAGTTCTTACACATATATATTCAGTTCTTACACATATATATTCAGGTTCTTACAAATATATATTCAGTTCTTACAAATATATATTCCGTTCTTACGCATATATATTCAGTTCTTACAAATATATATTCCGTTCTTACGCATATATATTCAATTCTTACACATATATTCAGTTCTTACGCATATATATTCAGTACTTACACATATATATTCAGTTCTTACGCATATATATTCAGTTCTTACACATATATATTCAGTTCTTACACATATATATTCAGTTCTTACACATATATATTCAGTTCTTACATATATATATTCAGTTCTTACACATATATATTCAGTTCTTACAAATATATATTCCGTTCTTACACTTATATATTCAGTTCTTACGCATATATTCAGTTCTTTCGCATATATATTCAGTTCTTACTCATATATATTCAGTTATTACGCATATATATTTAGTTCTTACACATATATATTCAGTTCTTACGCATAAATATTCCGTTCTTACTCATATATATTCCGATCTTATGCATATATATTCAGTTCTTACACATATATAGTCAGTTCTTACACATATATATTCAGTTCTTACACATATATATATTCAGTTCTTACACATATATATTCCGTTCTTACGCATATATATTCCTTTCTTACGCATATATTCAGTTCGTACGAATATATACTCAGTTTTTACGCATATATATTCAGTTCTTACATATATATATTCAGTTCATATATATTCAGTTCTTACACATATATTTTCAGTTCTTACGCATATATATTCAGTTCTTACACATATATATTCAGTTCTTACGCATATATATTACGTTCTTACACATATATATTCAGTTCTTAAGCATATATATTCAGTTCTGACACATATATATTCAGTTCTTACACATATATATTCAGTTATTACACATTTATATTCAGTTCTTACACATATATATTCTGTTCTTACGCATATATATTCAGTTCTTACACATATATATTCAGTTCTTACACAAATATACTCAGTTCTTACACATATATATTCAGTTCTTACACATATATATTCCATTCTTACGCATATATATTCCGTTCTTACACATATATATTCAGTTCTTACACATATATATTCCGTTCTTACTCATATATATTCCGTTCTTACGCATATATATTCAGTTCTTACACATATATATTTAGTTATGACACATATATATTCAGTTCTTACACATATATATTACACATATATATTCAGTTCTTACACATATATATTCAGTTCTTACACATATATATTCAGTTCTTACACATTTATATTCAGTTCTTACACATATATATTCCGTTCTTACGCATATATATTCAGTTCTTTCACATATATATTCAGTCCTTACACATATATATTCCGTTCTGACGCATATATATTCCGTTCTTACGCATATATATTCAGTTCTTAGACATATATATTCCGTTCTTACGCATATATATTCCGTTCTTACGCATATATATTCCGTTCTTACGCATATATATTCCGTTCTTACGCTTATATTTTCCGTTCTTACGCATATATATTCCGTTCTTACGCATATATATTCAGTTTTTACACATATATATTCAGTTCTTACGCATATAAATTCAGTTCTTACACATATATATTCAGTTCTTACACATATATATTCAGTTCTTACACATATATATTTAGTTCTTACACATATATCTTCAGTTCGTACGCATATATATTTCGTTCTTACGCATATATATTCCTTTCTTACGCATATATATTCCGTTCTTACGCATATATATTCAGTTCTTACGCATATATATTCCGTTCTTACGCATATATATTCAGTTCTTACACATATATATTCCGTTCTTACACATATATATTCAGTTCTTACACATATATATTCAGTTCTTATGCATATATATTCAGTTCTTACACATATATATTCAGTTCTTACACATATATATTCAGTTCTTACACATATATATTCAGTTCTTACACATATATATTCCATTCTTACTCATATATATTCCGTTTTTACACATATATACTCAGTTCTTACACATATATATTCCGTTCTTACGCATATATAATCCGTTCTTACGCATATATATTCAGTTCTTACGCATATATATTCAGTTATGACACATATATATTTAGTTCTTACACATATATATTCAGTTCTTAGACATTTATATTCAGTTCTTACACATATATATTCCGTTCTTATGCATATATATTCAGTTCTGACACATATATATTCAGTTCTTACACATATATATTCAGTTCTTACACATATTTATTCCGTTCTTACGCATATATATATACCGTTCTTACGCATATATATTCAGTTCTTACGCATATATATTCAGTTCTTACGCATATATATTCAGTTCTTACACATATATATTCCGTTATGACGCATATATATTCAGTTCTTACGCATATATATTCAGTTCTTACACATATATATTCCGTTCTTACGCATATATATTCCGTTCTTACGCATATATATTCCGTTCTTACGCATATATATTTCGTTCTTACACATATATATTCAGTTCTTACACATATATATTCAGTTCTTACACATATATATTCAGTTATTATACATATATATTCAGTTCTTACACATATATATTCAGTTCTTACACATATATATTCAGTTCTTACAAATATATATTCCGTTCTTACGCATATATATTCAGTTCTTACGCATATATTCAGTTCTTACGCATATATATTCAGTTCTTACACATATATATTCCGTTCTTACGCATATATATTCCGTTCTTATGCATATATATTCAGTTCTTACGCATATATATTCAGTTCTGACACATATATATTCAGTTCTTACACATATATATTCAGTTCTTACACATATATATTCCGTTCTTACGCGTATATATACCGTTCTTACGCATATATTCAGTTCTTACGCATATATTTTCAGTTTTTAAGCATATATATTCAGTTCTTACACATATATATTCAGTTCATATATATTCAGTTCTTACACATATATATTCAGTTCTTACGCATATATATTCAGTTCTTACACATATATATTCCGTTATGACGAATATATATTCAGTTCTTACGCATATATATTCAGTTCTTACACATATATATACGTTCTTACGCATATATATTCCGTTCTTACGCATATATATTCCGTTCTTACGCATATATATTTCGTTCTTACACATATATATTCAGTTCTTACACATATATATTCAGTTCTTACACATATATATTCAGTTATTATACATATATATTCAGTTCTGACACATATATATTCAGTTCTTACACATATATATTCAGTTCTTACAAATATATATTCCGTTCTTACGCATATATATTCAGTTCTTACGCATATATTCAGTTCTTACGCATATATATTCATTTCTTACAATATGTATTCAGTTCTTACGCTTATATATTCAGTTCTTACACATATATATTCAGTTCTTACACATATATATTCAGTTCTTACACATATATATTCAGGTTCTTACAAATATATATTCAGTTCTTACAAATATATATTCCGTTCTTACGCATATATATTCAGTTCTTACAAATATATATTCCGTTCTTACGCATATATATTCAATTCTTACACATATATTCAGTTCTTACGCATATATATTCATTTCTTACACATATATATTCAGTTCTTACGCATATATATTCAGTTCTTACACATATATATTCAGTTCTTACACATATATATTCAGTTCTAACACATATATATTCAGTTCTTACATATATATATTCAGTTCTTACACATATATATTAAGTTCTTACAAATAAATATTCCGTTCTTACGCATATATATTCAGTTCTTACGCATATATTCAGTTCTTTCGCATATATATTCAGTTCTTACTCATATATATTCAGTTATTACGCATATATATTTAGTTCTTACACATATATATTCAGTTCTTACACATATTTATTCCGTTCTTACGCATATATATATACCGTTCTTACGCATATATTCAGTTCTTACGCATATATTTTCAGTTTTTAAGCATATATATTGAGTTCTTACACATATATATTCAGTTCATATATATTCAGTTCTTACACATATATATTCAGTTCTTACGCATATATATTCAGTTCTTACACATATATATTCCGTTATGACGCATATATATTCAGTTCTTACGCATATATATTCAGTTCTTACACATATATATTCCGTTCTTACGCATATATATTCCGTTCTTACGCATATATATTCCGTTCTTACGCATATATATTTCGTTCTTACACATATATATTCAGTTCTTACACATATATATTCAGTTCTTACACATATATATTCAGTTATTATACATATATATTCAGTTCTTACACATATATATTCAGTTCTTACACATATATATTCAGTTCTTACAAATATATATTCCGTTCTTACGCATATATATTCAGTTCTTACGCATATATTCAGTTCTTACGCATATATATTCAGTTCTTACACATATATATTCCGTTCTTACGCATATATATTCCGTTCTTATGCATATATATTCAGTTCTTACGCATATATATTCAGTTCTGACACATATATATTCAGTTCTTACACATATATATTCAGTTCTTACACATATATATTCCGTTCTTACGCATATATATACCGTTCTTACGCATATATTCAGTTCTTACGCATATATTTTCAGTTTTTAAGCATATATATTCAGTTCTTACACATATATATTCAGTTCATATATATTCAGTTCTTACACATATATATTCAGTTCTTACGCATATATATTCAGTTCTTACACATATATATTCCGTTATGACGAATATATATTCAGTTCTTACGCATATATATTCAGTTCTTACACATATATATTCCGTTCTTACGCATATATATTCCGTTCTTACGCATATATATTCCGTTCTTACGCATATATATTTCGTTCTTACACATATATATTCAGTTCTTACACATATATATTCAGTTCTTACACATATATATTCAGTTATTATACATATATATTCAGTTCTTACACATATATATTCAGTTCTTACACATATATATTCAGTTCTTACAAATATATATTCCGTTCTTACGCATATATATTCAGTTCTTACGCATATATTCAGTTCTTACGCATATATATTCATTTCTTACAATATGTATTCAGTTCTTACGCTTATATATTCATTTCTTACACATATATATTCAGTTCTTACACATATATATTCAGTTCTTACACATATATATTCAGGTTCTTACAAATATATATTCAGTTCTTACAAATATATATTCCGTTCTTACGCATATATATTCAGTTCTTACAAATATATATTCCGTTCTTACGCATATATATTCAATTCTTACACATATATTCAGTTCTTACGCATATATATTCAGTTCTTACTCATATATATTCAGTTATTACGCATATATATTTAGTTCTTACACATATATATTCAGTTCTTACGCATAAATATTCCGTTCTTACGCATATATATTCCGATCTTATGCATATATATTCAGTTCCTACACATATATAGTCAGTTCTTACACATATATATATTCAGTTCTTACACATATATATTCAGTTCTTACACATATATATTCCGTTCTTACGCATATATATTCCTTTCTTACGCATATATTCAGTTCTTACGAATATATATTCAATTTTTACGCATATATATTCAGTTCTTACACTAATATATTCAGTTCATATATATTCAGTTCTTACACATATATTTTCAGTTCTTACGCATATATATTCAGTTCTTACACATATATATTCAGTTCTTACGCATATATATTCCGTTCTTACACATATATATTCAGTTCTTAAGCATATATATTCAGTTCTTACACATTTATATTCAGTTCTTACACATATATATTCAGTTCTTACGCATATATATTCAGTTCTTTCACATATATATTCAGTCCTTACACATATATATTCCGTTCTGACGCATATATATCCCGTTCTTACGCATATATATTCAGTTCTTAGACATATATATTCCGTTCTTACGCATATATATTCCGTTCTTACGCATATATATTCCGTTCTTACGCATATATATTCCGTTCTTACGCTTATATTTTCCGTTCTTACGCATATATATTCCGTTCTTACGCATATATATTCAGTTTTTACACATATATATTCAGTTCTTACGCATATAAATTCAGTTCTTACACATATATATTCAGTTCTTACACATATATATTCAGTTCTTACACATATATATTTAGTTCTTACACATATATATTCAGTTCGTACGCATATATATTCCGTTCTTACGCATATATATTCCTTTCTTACGCATATATATTCCGTTCTTACGCATATATATTCAGTTCTTACGCATATATATTCCGTTCTTACGCATATATATTTAGTTCTTACACATATATATTCAGTTCTTACACATATATATTCAGTTCTTACACATATATATTCAGTTCTTATGCATATATATTCAGTTCTTACACATATATATTCAGTTCTTACACATATATATTCAGTTCTTACACATATATATTCAGTTCTTACACATATATATTCCATTCTTACGCATATATATTCCGTTCTTACACATATATACTCAGTTCTTACACATATATATTCCGTTCTTACGCATATATAATCCGTTCTTACGCATATATATTCAGTTATTACGCATATATATTCAGTTATGACACATATATATTCAGTTCTTACACATATATATTCAGTTCTTACACATTTATATTCAGTTCTTACACATATATATTCCGTACTTACGCATATATATTCAGTTCTTTCACATATATATTCAGTACTTACACATATATATTCCGTTCTTACGCATATATATTCCGTTCTTATGCATATATATTCAGTTCTTACGCATATATATTCAGTTCTGACACATATATATTCAGTTCTTACACATATATATTCAGTTCTTACACATATATATTCAGTTCTTACACATATATATTCAGTTCTTACACATATATATTTAGTTCTTACACATATATATTCAGTTCGTACGCATATATATTCCGTTCTTACGCATATATATTCCTTTCTTACGCATATATATTCCGTTCTTACGCATATATATTCAGTTCTTACGCATATATATTCCGTTCTTACGCATATATATTTAGTTCTTACACATATATATTCAGTTCTTACACATATATATTCAGTTCTTACACATATATATTCAGTTCTTATGCATATATATTCAGTTCTTACACATATATATTCAGTTCTTACACATATATATTCAGTTCTTACACATATATATTCAGTTCTTACACATATATATTCCATTCTTACGCATATATATTCCGTTCTTACACATATATACTCAGTTCTTACACATATATATTCCGTTCTTACGCATATATAATCCGTTCTTACGCATATATATTCAGTTATTACGCATATATATTCAGTTATGACACATATATATTCAGTTCTTACACATATATATTCAGTTCTTACACATTTATATTCAGTTCTTACACATATATATTCCGTACTTACGCATATATATTCAGTTCTTTCACATATATATTCAGTACTTACACATATATATTCCGTTCTTACGCATATATATTCCGTTCTTATGCATATATATTCAGTTCTTACGCATATATATTCAGTTCTGACACATATATATTCAGTTCTTACACATATATATTCAGTTCTTACACATATATATTCCGTTCTTACGCATATATATATACCGTTCTTACGCATATATTCAGTTCTTAAGCATATATTTTCAGTTTTTAAGCATATATATTCAGTTCTTACACATATATATTCAGTTCATATATATTCAGTTCTTACACATATATATTCAGTTCTTACGCATATATATTCAGTTCTTACACATATATATTCCGTTATGACGCATATATATTCAGTTCTTACGCATATATATTCAGTTCTTACACATATATATTCCGTTCTTACGCATATATATTCCGTTCTTACGCATATATATTCCGTTCTTACGCATATATATTTCGTTCTTACACATATATATTCAGTTCTTACACATATATATTCAGTTCTTACACATATATATTCAGTTATTATACATATATATTCAGTTCTTACACATATATATTCAGTTCTTACACATATATATTCAGTTCTTACAAATATATATTCCGTTCTTACGCATATATATTCAGTTCTTACGCATATATTCAGTTCTTACGCATATATATTCATTTCTTACAATATATATTCAGTTCTTACGCTTATATATTCAGTTCTTACACATATATATTCAGTTCTTACACATATATAATCAGTTCTTACACATATATATTCAGGTTCTTACAAATATATATTCAGTTCTTACAAATATATATTCCGTTCTTACGCATATATATTCAGTTCTTACAAATATATATTCCGTTCTTACGCATATATATTCAGTTCTTACACATATATTCAGTTCTTACGCATATATATTCAGTTCTTACACATATATATTCAGTTCTTACGCATATATATTCAGTTCTTACACATATATATTCAGTTCTTACACATATATATTCAGTTCTTACACATATATATTCAGTTCTTACATATATATATTCAGTTCTTACACATATATATTCAGTTCTTACAAATATATATTCCGTTCTTACGCATATATATTCAGTTCGTACGCATATATTCAGTTCTTACGCATATATATTCAGTTCTTACTCATATATATTCAGTTATTACGCATATATTTTTAGTTCTTACCCATATATATTCAGTTCTTACGCATAAATATTCCGTTCTTACGCATATATATTCCGATCTTATGCATATATATTCAGTTCTTACACATATATAGTCAGTTCTTACACATATATATTCAGTTCTTACACATATATATTCAGTTCTTACACATATATATTCCGTTCTTACGCATATATATTCCTTTCTTACACATATATTCAGTTCTTACGAATATATATTCAATTTTTACGCATATATATTCAGTTCTTACACTAATATATTCAGTTCATATATATTCAGTTCTTACACATATATTTTCAGTTCTTACGCATATATATTCAGTTCTTACACATATATATTCAGTTCTTACGCATATATATTCCGTTCTTACACATATATATTCAGTTCTTAAGCATATATATTCAGTTCTTACACATATATATTCAGTTCTTACACATATATATTCAGTTCTTACACATTTATATTCAGTTCTTACACATATATATTCTGTTCTTACGCATATATATTCAGTTCTTACACATATATATTCAGTTCTGACACATATATATTCAGTTCTTACACATATATATTCAGTTCTTACACATATATATTCCATTCTTACGCATATATATTCCGTTCTTACACATATATATTCAGTTCTTACACATATATATTCCGTTCTTACGCATATATATTCCGTTCTTACGCATATATATTCAGTTCTTACACATATATATTTAGTTATGACACATATATATTCAGTTCTTACAAATATATATTCAGTTCTTACACATATATATTCCATTCTTACGCATATATATTTAGTTCTTACACATATATATTCAGTTCTTACACATATATATTCAGTTCTTACACATATATATTCAGTTCTTACACATATATATTCCGTTCTTACGCATATATATTCAGTTCTTTCACATATATATTCAGTCCTTACACATATATATTCCGTTCTGACGCATATATATTCCGTTCTTACGCATATATATTCCGTTCTTAGACATATATATTCCGTTCTTACGTATATATACTCCGTTCTTACGCATATATATTCCGTTCTTACGCATATATATTCCGTTCTTACGCTTATATATTCCGTTCTTACGCATATATATTCCGTTCTTACGCATATATATTCAGTTTTTACACATATATATTCAGTTCTTACGCATATAAATTCAGTTCTTACACATATATATTCAGTTCTTACGCATATATATTCCGTTCTTACACATATATATTCAGTTCTTACAAATATATATTCAGTTCTTACACATATATATTCAGTTCTTACACATATATATTCAGTTCTTACACATTTATATTCAGTTCTTACACATATATATTCCGTTCTTACGCATATATATTCAGTTCTTACACATATATATTCAGTTCTTACACATATATATTCAGTTCTTACACATACATATTCAGTTCTTACACATATATATTCCATTCTTACGCATATATATTCCGTTCTTACACATATTTATTCAGTTCTTACACATATATATTCCGTTCTTACGCATATATATTCCGTTCTTACGCATATATATTCAGTTATTACGCAAATATATTCAGTTATGACACATATATATTCAGTTCTTACACATATATATTCAGTTCTTACACATATATATTCCGTTCGTACGCATATATATTCAGTTCTTACTCATATATATTCAGTTCTTACACATATATATTCAGTTCTTACACATATATATTCAGTTCTTACACATTAATATTCAGTTCTTACACCACATATATATTTCGTACTTACACATATATATTCAGTTCTTTCACATATATATTCAGTTCTTACACATATATATTCCGTTCTTACGCATATATATTCCGTTCTTATGCATATATATTCAGTTCTTACGCATATATATTCAGTTCTGACACATATATATTCAGTTCTTACACATATATATTCAGTTCTTACACATATATATTCCGTTCTTACGCATATATATTCCGTTCTTACGCATATATTCAGTTCTTACGGAAATATTTTCATTTTTAAAGCATATATATTCAGTTCTTACACATATATATTCAGTTCAGATATATTCAGTTCTTACACATATATATTCAGTTCATATATATTCAGTTCTTACACATATATATTCAGTTCTTACGCATATATATTCAGTTCTTACACATATATATTCCGTTCTGACGCATATATATTCAGTTCTTACGCATATATATTCAGTTCTTACACATATATATTCCGTTCTTACGCATATATATTCCGTTCTTACGCATATATATTCCGTTCTTACACATATATATTCAGTTCTTACACATATATATTCAGTTCTTACACATTTATATTCAGTACTTACACATATATATTCAGTTCTTTCGCATATATATTCCGTTCTTACACATATATATTCCGTCCTTACGCATATATATTCCGTTCTTATGCATATATATTCAGTTCTTACGCATATATATTCAGTTCTGACACATATATATTCAGTTCTTACACATATATATTCAGTTCTTACACATATATATTCCGTTCTTACGCATATATATTCCGTTCTTAGGCATATATTCAGTTCTTACGCAAATATTTTCAGTTTTTAAGCATATATATTCAGTTCTTACACATATATATTCAGTTCAGATATATTCAGTTCTTACACATATATATTCAGTTCATATATATTCAGTTCTTACACATATATATTCAGTTCTTACGCATATATATTCAGTTCTTACACATATATATTCCGTTCTGACGCATATATATTCAGTTCTTACGCATATATATTCCGTTCTTACACATATATATTCCGTTTTTACGCATATATATTCCGAACTTACGCATATATATTCCGTTCTTACGCATATATATTTCGTTCTTACACATATATATTCAGTTCTTACACATATATATTCAGTTCTTACACATATATATTCAGTTATTACACATATATATACAGTTCTTACACATATATATTCAGTTCTTACACATATATATTCAGTTCTTACAAATATATATTCCGTTCTTACGCATATATATTCAGTTCTTACGCATATATTCAGTTCTTATGCATATATATTCATTTCTTACAATATATATTCAGTTCTTACACATATATATTCAGTTCTTACACATATATATTCAGTTCTTACACATTAATATTCAGTTCTTACACCTCATATATATTTCGTACTTACACATATATATTCAGTTCTTTCACATATATATTCAGTTCTTACACATATATATTCCGTTCTTACGCATATATATTCCGTTCTTAGGCATATATTCAGTTCTTACGCAAATATTTTCAGTTTTTAAGCATATATATTCAGTTCTTACACATATATATTCAGTTCAGATATATTCAGTTCTTACACATATATATTCAGTTCATATATATTCAGTTCTTACACATATATATTCAGTTCTTACGCATATATATTCAGTTCTTACACATATATATTCCGTTCTGACGCATATATATTCAGTTCTTACGCATATATATTCCGTTCTTACACATATATATTCCGTTTTTACGCATATATATTCCGAACTTACGCATATATATTCCGTTCTTACGCATATATATTTCGTTCTTACACATATATATTCAGTTCTTACACATATATATTCAGTTCTTACACATATATATTCAGTTATTACACATATATATACAGTTCTTACACATATATATTCAGTTCTTACACATATATATTCAGTTCTTACAAATATATATTCCGTTCTTACGCATATATATTCAGTTCTTACGCATATATTCAGTTCTTATGCATATATATTCATTTCTTACAATATATATTCAGTTCTTACGCTTATATATTCAGTTCTTACACATATATATTCAGTTCTTACACATATATATTCAGTTCTAACACATATATATTCAGGTTCTTACAAAAATATATTCAGTTCTTACAAATATATATTCCGTTCTTACGCATATATATTCAGTTCTTACACATATATTCAGTTCTTACACATATATATTCAGTTCTTACACATATATATTCAGTTCTTACGCATATATAATCAGTTCTTACACATATATATTCAGTTCTTACACATATATATTAAGTTCTTACACATATATATTAAGTTCTTACACATATATATTCAATTATATATTCAGTTCTTACACATATATATTCAGTTAAGCATATATATTCAGTTCTTACACATATATATTTAGTTCTTACACATATATATTCAGTTCTTACACATTTATATTCAGTTCTTACACATATATGTTCCGTTCTTACGCATATATATTCAGTTCTTGCACATATATATTCAGTTCTTACACATATATATTCAGTTCTTACACATATATATTCAGTTCTTACACATATATATTCCATTCTTACGCATATATATTCCGTCCTTACGCATATAAATTCCGTTCTTATGCATATATATTCAGTTCTTACGCATATATATTCAGTTCTGACACATATATATTCAGTTCTTACACATATATATTCAGTTCTTACACATATATATTCCGTTCTTAAGCATATATATTCCGTTCTTAGGCATATATTCAGTTCTTACGCAAATATTTTCAGTTTTTAAGCATATATATTCAGTTCTTACACATATATATTCAGTTCAGATATATTCAGTTCTTACACATATATATTCAGTTCATATATATTCAGTTCTTACACATATATATTCAGTTCTTACGCATATATATTCAGTTCTTACACATATATATTCCGTTCTGACGCATATATATTCAGTTCTTACGCATATATATTCCGTTCTTACACATATATATTCCGTTCTTACGCATATATATTCCGTTCTTACGCATATATATTCCGTTCTTACGCATATATATTTCGTTCTTACACATATATATTCAGTTCTTACACATATATATTCAGTTCTTACACATATATATACAGTTATTACACATATATATTCAGTTCTTACACATATATATTCAGTTCTTACACATATATATTCAGTTCTTACAAATATATATTCCGTTCTTACGCATATATATTCAGTTCTTACGCATATATTCAGTTCTTATGCATATATATTCATTTCTTACAATATATATTCAGTTCTTACGCTTATATATTCAGTTCTTACACATATATATTCAGTTCTTACACATATATATTCAGTTCTAACACATATATATTCAGGTTCTTACAAAAATATATTCAGTTCTTACAAATATATATTCCGTTCTTACGCATATATATTCAGTTCTTACACATATATTCAGTTCTTACGCATATATATTCAGTTCTTACACATATATATTCAGTTCTTACGCATATATATTCAGTTCTTACACATATATATTCAGTTCTTACACATATATATTCAGTTCTTACACATATATATTAAGTTCTTACACATATATATTCAATTATATATTCAGTTCTTACACATATATATTCAGTTCTTAAGCATATATATTCAGTTCTTACGCATATATATTCAGTTCTTACACATATATATTCAGTTCTTACTCATATATATTCAGTTCTTACACATATATATTCAGTTCTTACACATATATATTCCATTCTTACGCATATATATTCCTTTCTTACACATATATATTCAGTTCTTAAACATATATATTCCGTTCTTACGCATATATATTCCGTTCTTACCCATATATATTCAGTTCTTACGCATATATATTCATTTCTTACGCATATATATTCCGTTCTTACGCATATATTCAGTTCTTACGCATATATTTTCAGTTTTTGCGCATATATATTCAGTTCTTACACATATATATTCATTTCATAAATATTCAGTTCTTACACATATATAATCAGTTCTTACGCATATATATTCAGTTCTTACACATATATATTCCTTTCTGACGCATATATATTCAGTTCTTACGCATACATATTCAGTTCTTACACATATATATTCCGTTCTTACGCATATATATTCCGTTCTTACGCATATATATTCCGTTCTTACGCATATATATTCCGTTCTTACGCATATATATTCCGTTCTTACGCATATATATTCCGTTCTTACGCATATATATTCAGTTCTTACACATATATATTCAGTTCTTACACATATATATTCAGTTCTTACACATATATATTCAGTTCTTACACATATATATTCAGTACTTACACATATATATTCAGTTCTTTCGCATATATATTCCGTTCTTACGCATATATATTCAGTTCTTACACATATATATTCCGTTCTTACGCATATATAGTCAGTTCTTACGCATATATATTCAGTTCTTACACAAATATATTCCGTTCTGATGCATATATATTCAGTTCTTACACATATATATTCAGTTCTTACACATATATATTCCGTTCTTACGCATATATATTCCGTTCTTAGGCATATATTCCGTTCTTACGCAAATATTTTCAGTTTTTAAGCATATATATTCAGTTCTTACACATATATATTCAGTTCAGATATATTCAGTTCTTACACATATATATTCAGTTCATATATATTCAGTTCTTACACATATATATTCAGTTCTTACGCATAGATATTCAGTTCTTACACATATATATTCCGTTCTGACGCATATATATTCAGTTCTTACGCATATATATTCCGTTCTTACACATATATATTCCGTTCTTACGCATATATATTCCGTTCTTACGCATATATATTCCGTTCTTACGCATATATATTTCGTTCTTACACATATATATTCAGTTCTTACACATATATATTCAGTTCTTACACATATATATTCAGTTATTACACATATATATTCAGTTCTTACACATATATATTCAGTTCTTACACATATATATTCAGTTCTTACAAATATATATTCCGTTCTTACGCATATATATTCAGTTCTTACGCATATATTCAGTTCTAATGCATATATATTCATTTCTTACAATATATATTCAGTTCTTACGCTTATATATTCAGTTCTTACACATATATATTCAGTTCTTACACATATATATTCAGTTCTAACACATATATATTCAGGTTCTTACAAAAATATATTCAGTTCTTACAAATATATATTCCGTTCTTACGCATATATATTCAGTTCTTACACATATATTCAGTTCTTACGCATATATATTCAGTTCTTACACATATATATTCAGTTCTTACGCATATATATTCAGTTCTTACACATATATATTCAGTTCTTACACATATATATTCAGTTCTTACACATATATATTAAGTTCTTACACATATAAATTCAATTATATATTCAGTTCTTACACATATATATTCAGTTCTAATGCATATATATTCAGTTCTTACACATATATATTCAGTTCTTACTCATATATATTCAGTTCTTATACATATATATTCAGTTCTTACACATATATATTCCATTCTTACGCATATATATTCCTTTCTTACACATATATATTCAGTTCTTACACATATATATTCCGTTCTTACTCATATATATTCCGTTCTTACCCATATATATTCAGTTCTTACGCATATATATT
Organism: Cyrtodaria siliqua; assembly: GCA_037043455.1. Classification (NCBI taxonomy): domain Eukaryota; kingdom Metazoa; phylum Mollusca; class Bivalvia; order Adapedonta; family Hiatellidae; genus Cyrtodaria; species Cyrtodaria siliqua. The sequence continues at coordinate 3,933 of JAWPHD010018134.1, read as the reverse complement.
CATTTCTTACGCATATATATTCCGTTCTTACGCATATATTCAGTTCTTACGCATATATTTTCAGTTTTTGCGCATATATATTCAGTTCTTACACATATATATTCATTTCATAAATATTCAGTTCTTACACATATATATTCAGTTCTTACGCATATATATTCAGTTCTTACACATATATATTCCTTTCTGACGCATATATATTCAGTTCTTACGCATACATATTCAGTTCTTACACATATATATTCCGTTCTTACGCATATATATTCCGTTCTTACGCATATATATTCCGTTCTTACGCATATATATTCCGTTCTTACGCATATATATTCCGATCTTACGCATATATATTCAGTTCTTACACATATATATTCAGTTCTTAGACATATATATTCAGTTCTTACACATATATATTCAGTTCTTACACATATATATTCAGTACTTACACATATATATTCAGTTCTTTCGCATATATATTCCGGTCTTACGCATATATATTCAGTTCTTACACATATATATTCCGTTCTTACGCATATATATTCAGTTCTTACGCATATATATTCAGTTCTTACACAAATATATTCTGTTCTGATGCATATATATTCAGTTCTTACACATATATATTCAGTTCTTACGCATATATATTCAGTTGTTTCGCATATATATTCAGTTCTTACGCATATATATTCCGTTCTTACACATATATATTCAGTTCTTACACATATATATTCAGTTCTTACGCATTAATTTTCAGTTTTTACGCATATATATTCAGTTGTTACACATATATATTCAGTTCTTACACATATATATTCAGTTCTTACGCATATATATTCAGTTCTTACACAAATATATACCGTTCTGATGCATATATATTCTGTTCTTACACATATATATTCAGTTCTTACGCATATATATTCAGTTCTTTCGCATATATATACAGTTCTTACGCATATATATTCCGTTCTTACACATATATATTCAGTTCTTACACATATATATTCAGTTCTTACACATATATATTCAGTCCATACACATACATATTCAGTTCTTACAAATATATATTCCGTTCTTACTCATATATATTCCGTTCTTACGCATAAATATTCCTTTCTTACGCATAAATATTCCGTTCTTACGCATAGTTATTCAGTTCTTAGGCATATATATTCCGTTCTTACACATATATATTCAGTTCTTACACATATATATTCAGTTCTTACACATATATATTCCGTTCTTACACATATATATTCAGTTCTTACAAATATATATTCCGTTCTTACGCATATATATTCAGTTCTTACACATATATATTCAGTGCTTACGCATATATATTCAGTTCTTACACATATATATTCAGTTCTTACACATATATATTCAGTTCGTACACATATATTCTGTTCTTACACATATATATTCAGTTCTTACGCATATATATTCAGTTCTTACACATATATATTCAGTTCTTACACATATATATTCAGTTCTTACACATATATATTCAGTTCTTACACATATATATTCCATTCTTACGCATATATATTCCTTTCTTACGCATATATATTCCGTTCTTACGCATATATATTCCGTTCTTACCCATATATATTCAGTTCTTACGCATATATATTTATTTCTTACGCATATATATTCCGTTCTTACGCATATATTCAGTTCTTACGCATATATTTTCAGTTCTTACACATATATATTCAGTTCATAAATATTCAGTTCTTACACATATATATTCAGTTCTTACGCATATATATTCAGTTCTTACACATATATATTCCATTCTGACGCATATATATTCAGTTCTTACGCATACATATGCAGTTCTTACACATATATATTCCATTCTGACGCATAAATATTCAGTTCTTACACATTTATATTCAGTACTTACACATATATATTCAGTTCTTTCGCATATATATTCCGTTCTTACGCATATATATTCAGTTCTTACACATATATATTCCGTTCTTACGCATATATATTCAGTTCTTACGCATATATATTCAGTTCTTACACATATATATTCAGTTCTTACACATATATATTCAGTTCTTACACATATATATTCAGTTCTTACACATATATATTCCATTCTAACGCATATATATTCAGTTCTTACACATTTATATTCAGTACTTACACATATATATTCAGTTCTTTCGCATATATATTCCGTTCTTACGCATATATATTCAGTTCTTACACATATATATTCCGTTCTTACGCATATATATTCAGTTCTTACGCATATATATTCCGTTCTTACGCATATATATTCCGTTCTTAGGCATATATATTCCGTTCTTACGCATATATATTCAGTTCTTACACATATATATTCAGTTCTTACACATATATATTCAGTACTTACACATATATATTCAGTTCTTTCGCATATATATTCCGTTCTTACGCATATATATTCAGTTCTTACACATATATATTCCGTTCTTACGCATATATATTCCGTTCTTACAGATATATATTCAGTTCTTACACATATATATTCCGTTCTTACGCATATATATTCCGTTCTTACCCATATATATTCAGTTCTTACGCATATATATTCAGTTCTTACGCATATATATTCCGTTCTTACGCATATATTCACTTCTTACGCATATATATTCAGTTCTTACGCATATATATTCAGTTCTTACACATACATATTCAGTTCTTACGCATATATATTCAGTTCTTACACATATATATTCCATTCTGACGCATATATTTTCAGTTCTTACACATACATATTCAGTTCTTACACATATATATTCCATTCTGTCGCATATATATTCAGTTCTTACACATTTATATTCAGTACTTACACATATATATTCAGTTCTTTCGCATATATATTCCGTTCTTACGCATATATATTCAGTTCTTACACATATATATTCCGTTCTTACGCATATATATTCAGTTCTTACGCATATATATTCAGTTCTTACACATATATATTCAGTTCTTACACATATATATTCAGTTCTTACACATATACATTCAGTTCTTACACATATATATTCCATTCTGACGCATATATATTCAGTTCTTACACATTTATATTCAGTACTTACACATATATATTCAGTTCTTTCGCATATATATTCCGTTCTTACGCATATATATTCAGTTCTTACACATATATATTCCGTTCTTACGCATATATATTCAGTTCTTACGCATATATATTCAGTTCTTACACATATATATTCAGTTCTTACACATATATATTCAGTTCTTACACATATATATTCCATTCTTACGCATATATATTCCGTTCTTACAGATATATATTCAGTTCTTACACATATATATTCCGTTCTTACGCATATATATTCCGTTCTTACCCATATATATTCAGTTCTTACGCATATATATTCTGTTCCTACGCATATATATTCCGTTCTTACGCATATATTCAATTCTTACGCATATATATTCAGTTCTTACGCATATATATTCAGTTCTTACACATATATATTCCATTCTGACGCATATATATTCAGTTCTTACGCATATATATTCCGTTCTTACGCATATATATTCCGTTCTTACGCATATATATTCCGTTCTTACGCATATATATTCCGTTCTTACGCATATATATTCCGTTCTTACGCATATATATTCAGTTCTTACACATATATATTCAGTTCTTACAAATATATATTCAGTTCTTACACATATATATTCAGTTCTTACACATATATATTCAGTACTTACACATATATATTCAGTTCTTTCGCATATATATTCCGTTCTTACGCATATATATTCAGTTCTTACACATATATATTCCGTTCTTACGCATATATATTCCGTTCTTACGCATATATATTCCGTTCTTACGCATATATATTCCGTTCTTAGGCATATATATTCCGTTCTTACGCATATATATTCAGTTCT
>JAWPHD010018133.1:0-41282 GCA_037043455.1 Cyrtodaria siliqua | reverse complement strand
GCCTACTGACCGTTCCAAGTCGGTAACCCTGTCTTCACCACCCTTTCTGTTGTTTTTTGTCTCTTTCATTGTAGTTTCAAGTCCTTGTTTGCAGTACAGTGCGGACCTACGATGCCATTGCGTTCGGACGCTGTGGTTTCTATAGGACCCTATATATCATTTTTAATGTAAAAGTTCACATTGTGAGATTTTGGGCAAAATGTTGAAAAAAATAATAAAACCGTTGATTTCTGTAATACAGTCGTAGTACAGGCCTTTAAGCTGAAGAAGTAGGGAAATGAAATATAAAATGATAATCTAAAATGGTTTTCCATAGAGCAAGATGCAAGGATTTGACCCAAAAAAGTCATCAGGCGATACTGTTGAAAAATGCATTATGTTCGGGTGGCAAAATGCTTTTTTCAAAAAAAAAATGTTGTAAACAGGAATCATTAAGATGTCTTTTGAATATGCATAATCTACTTGAAGTGATATTACCATATATATGCAAATATCCAAATGTTTTTTAGTATCAGCAATTTAGTTAGATGCTCAATTTTAAGGTCTGTAGCAAACAAAAGGTCCGTTGAATAAATGTCTAGTTACAATGGTTACGACTACGGATCATGTTTACATCATTTGGAAATTTAATATATAAAATAATGAAGGAAAAACGTGATGTAATTACATACATATGTATTTAAAACCCTTTGATACACATATTGTATACACTTCATTGAATATGTGGTGGAAATATAGTTCAAGCAATCATTACAACAGGGTTTATAATCATTTAAATAGCATATATGGTAACTTATATTAAAATGGTGCAATATGTTTTATCTTTAGGTGTGATAATTACATTTTAATGAAAAAGATCACCGGAAACTGTATGATAAGTTTTAAAAACACGTTCAAAGTAACTGTATGAAATTCAATTTTGAAATTTTGCGCAATACTCATGTCGAAGTTGTAGGAGCTTTTGTTCACATCACCTAATATTATTGCTTGTTTATGTTTAATTTAAATGAATCTCAATTTCTATAGAATTCATAGAACTTACATAAGAGTATTTTATTTTCCTGCAAGCGCATATTTTGCATTTCAAATCGAGAAGTTTTTTCCCTTTTTTCATCAATTTTTTAAGATAATAATCCATTTCCGATCGTAATCGTTTTCGTTTATTAATTTTTCTTTTCTTAGTATCCAGAAAGTCAGCACGAATCACATCATATTCTACTTGACCTAGCTTACCTAATAGCTTTGCTATTCTTTCCTATATTTGTATTTTAACTCTTCAAGTTTTTCGCATATCTCTTCCGCAAATCTTTGTTCCATTAGTAATATATTATATTTGATTATAATTATTATTTATATGCTAGTGTATCTTGGCCATTGTCTAATATGTACCTTTTGTCATCATATGCAGACAAACGTTTTTTATTGATTTCGTAGCTGTTCAGCTTGTGTTTGTTAGATCTGATAACTTTCATTTTATGGTGAGCTTCCGCTGCTATGAATAAACTATTTTTGTAGTTATCATGCGTGATCTGTTTTTTGATAACACATTTTTTGATACCTTTGCATTTCTTTGTCTCAGTATTATCAGCCAAAATGTAGGAGTATGACTTACTCCTCAATCCAACAAACTCCACGATCACCGCACCACAGGCTTCGTCTTTCATCTTGCCAATAACCTTTTTGTGATCGTTAAAGTAAAACTCACTTTTTGGATTATAATCGCTGGTATCAAAAAGTTCTTTGTTTTTGTAAAGATCAGCATACACATCTTTTGTTCTTATTTCATAACACAGAGAATCAGTGTCAGTAAACAAAAACTTAACTTTTTCATTGTATTTGTGTTTAGCATAATTGTAGTGGAAATCAATAATCTATAAGTCTAGAATACACATACCAACATAACAAGGGCGATTTAAGACAAGTCTTGATTGCAAACAAGTTTTCACTAAACATCTCACAGGAAATAAACGATGGTCTTGCCGTATATTTCAAAAGGACTTCCTCGTCAAGCGTCAGCTTAACATTAACTCTCTTTCTCAAGTTTTCCATTGTTTTACCAAAAAATTAATTATTCCTTATTGTAGTGTTAATGTCGATATACACTTTCAACCATTGAGACTCATCAAACTGGAGTATCATGTATATCTTTTTTACTTTCAATCCCAAACTCTCATACAACTTTAAATTTCTATAATGTGTAACATATCTTTCCTTATCATTCAATGTAATAAGTTTCCTTATTTTACTTGTTCCCAAATCAGGGACGTCCGTGGCCGAGTGGTTAACGTCTCTGACTTGAAATCACTTGCCCCTCACCGCTGTAGGTTCGATCCCTCAGGGCCCTAGGAATCTTTATGTGAGCTATCCAGCTGGCTTGCGGAACGTCGGTGGTTCTACCGAGGTGCCCGCCCGTGCACGAAAATTTCCCGGAGGGGCACCTGGGGTCTTCCTCTACCAATGGAAGCTGGTATGTCGCCATATGACCTTAGCTGTTGGTGCGACTATAACATCCAATTCAATCAATGTTCCCAAATCAAACTTATTCTTCAAGTTCTTGCAGTAGTCCGACAACCATCCATCTTTTATATTTAAACTTTCCGAAGCAAGAGGATAATCATTATGCAAGTCATGTAACTCTTCGGGATATTCAAGATCACACTCAACAATATAGTTTGATTTTCCTTTTTCAGATTTATCGACCCATTTAAAATTACCATTTGATAGCGGTTGGCACATCGCGCACCCGTACAAGTTGTTAGCATCCAGATATATTATATACTTACTCTGTTTACTACTATCATAGTTTTTAATATACTTATTATTAGCTTTTGAATATCTAGTCGCCATATAATTCACGCCGCCTCTCAACCCTTTCTCTACAAACAGATATTGATCAATATCTGTAATCTAGTCAAGTTTAATCCCAGTCATTTTCAAACAGGCTCCCAGGTTAAACCGGGACTACTGAAGTAATGACAAGGATCTAATTTGTAATACTCAAAACACATTTTTCTGAAGTTCTCAAAAACATCAGCCAATAACAAAACATCACTTTTCAAATACAGATCATGATATTCCCCCGTGTTTTTTATCTTGAATGTCTTCCATATTATTTTAGCATGCTCATAATCTGCATCTGAGATATTTCCATCATTTTACTGTAAGTAGAAGTTTTTCTTATCAGGCAATTGTTTTTCCTTGAAGCACTCATGATCATATGGGTAAACACCTTTTCTCTTCAACAGTTCTAACTTTTCATCGAGTATTCTTGAGAGATATATTTAAACAACGGAATCTTTTTTACTAAGTTATCGAGTGACTGGGACATAAACTGGAAACTATCTATAAACACCTAATTTGGTCCTAGCATAAAAGCCATGTACCTCTCCATGTTATTTGGTATACAATTTATCGCTTTTTTTAAAGTTTCCGATGTGCTGCATTATAAAGTGAGCGCCATAGCCTCTTAAATATATAGGTATCGTTTTAGTCAACTTGAAACTGAGATTGCATGTATTATGAGCACTTCCTTTAAACTTTCAAGTTATGTGGCAATGATCTCTAACTGCTCTATCACATGTCATATAACGTTGATCACAAATATGACATTTCTCAGCTGCTCTAAATGCTTTTTCTTCTGCTGCTGTCATTGTCAAATCTTTCTTAAAACATGCATTTGCAGTTTTTTTACAATATTATTCTTCCTCTACCATATAAACTTGTAAACAGCGTTTGGTCCTCTGTATGTAACAACCGGTTTAGAATATGTATCATCATAACAACAAACAACCTTGTATCCATAACTACAATCAGTATGTTGCTGATATGCATATGTATGCGAGTTTTTTGGATTATTTGTAGCTGAAGAGATTTTTTCCGTTATTGCTTCAGCATATATAACAAATGGAACCATTAATTGCCTATCATAGTTTTTAAAGAAAACTTTTTCTTTCGCCAAAGGCATTTTTATTGCTTGCTTGCATTTAGAGAAAGACAATCAAGTTTATTCTTTTCCAAGACTTTTTCTAATGTAAATCATTGCAGGCATGTTTTACAGAACCATTTTTTTCTTTGTGTAATGTCTGATTATTCATCAACCGGTTAAAATCCTTTATCCACACGTAATGATTTTTGTCTTCTTCAACAATCAAAAGCATATCACATTCTTCTTCTACTTTATTTTTTGATATGTACAGCGGATCCCACTTTTTTCATATCCAAATATATTAAGACATATGTTATTTTGTTTTTCTATTTTGGGGATTTGCTTTAATGTAACAGGAAATGTAAGTCCCTTGTAATCAAGATCACCAATATCCTTTTTGTACTTTGTTATTCTTTGCGGATCTTTTGCAGCAGGAAATTTATATGCTAAATGGCACCACCTGAAGCATTCATTGTCTACTTCATTTTTTATATTTATTAGGCTTTTTCTAGTGTGTGAAAGTACTTCTGGTAACTCTACTAAAAGGCTTATACTTCACCCTGTTTACATAATGCATATTTACTGATTCATTTACCCAGCCACTTCCCTCAGAGAGCCAGCTTCCAGTTCTGCCCAAAAGTTCATTAGTTGTTGTATCCAAAGCATTTTTAATCATGTTTTCATCTAAGATTATTGTTGCCAGGGATGCAAAGTAAGCTGTTTTGTATGTAGTCATGGAAGCTGCACCTGTTTCCAACCGATTTATCGAAAGTCATTTTCAAAGCAACGCTCAATTTGAAACCACCCGTCCTTTTTAATTCCATCTTGAGGAATTCTGTAACTGTTTTTCGCGTCCGGCGAAGCTGAACAAATGGATCTAGGCTATATACAATATCCACAGAGAAAACCTTACTATATTGTTTCGGGGATTTTTCAATTTCTTTTACACTCATTATATAATAAGTGTATAGAAAATATTCTTTAAGCTCTAATTAATTAATATTAATTTAACCAGCATACAAATATTATCAATTCCCTCTTTCAATAACTCACGTTAGTAATAATGAAAGAAATTAATATCTGCCGGACCTTTAGTTGCTAGCGAGATTTTTTTGTCGCACAATATGTTTGCCCTTCCGATATCATGTTTTCCTATTTTCCATGGCAGTTTCATCTTTGGGGTTTCGGTTATAATCTTTTCAGTCAAATCCTTGAAATTTATAAAAATTAATAGTTCCCTATCCAATTTTGGCTTACCTTAAAAATCAACTAACAAAGCATGTTTTGCACATTCCTTTCTGAGATTTTCTATGTCATCTGTGTATACCATATAATATTATGCTATTCTTAATCTTTTAAATATTAATAAATCAATAATAATAATAGTATATTATATGGCAAACTGCATATATTGTAAGAGAGTATTAGGTGTTTTTGATTATTTCCAGTTTTGCATGGATTGTTTTTAGTTTTACATAGTCGACAAAAAGACACATTGTAAAGATTATGTTGGGTACAGACTTTGTTACAACTGCACCTATGCATGCGTAAATCGTATTAGTACTTGCAGGGTTTTTGATGGGGAACGTATTTGTTTCGAATGTGGCACTCACAACAGATATGCTCTCGTTGCAGATTATCGAGGAGTTCGCAAGAAGAGCGTTTATCATAGAAGACATCATCTAGAAAAAACGTTTTGGGGTGGGTGGGGGTATTATTTTTACCCAATAGATAAGCAGAGATGTGAGAATTTGTTTTACAAAACCGTAAGAATTTTAGATAAGATAAGAGGCCGGAAAATAGCAATTAAATTTAATTACATTTTCTAGAAGATATTTAAGCTATTAGAAATGAAAAAAGGGAACAAAGCCGATTAAGACAAAAGCCACTAGAGATAAGTACGATGCTATATGGAACAGGTTGAACAAGAAATGGTTTAGTAACCGTTCAACTTGAACCGCTAAGTGTACCGTTCCAAAGGTTCAGTAAATTATCATTCTGCTGGATTTGGAGTATTTTAGCAAAACATAATATGATTACTTCTTCGTCTGACCTATTAGCTGTTTGTACATACGAAAGAAGTTGTTTAAAACTTCTATGATGTGTTTTTAACATAACCTTTTTCTTTGCTCATTAGGGCTGAGATATTTGGCTCCAACAACAGCTATGCAAACAGGAATTACTGGAACCAATGTCAATGCGGCAGTACAACCAATTATTCCACTTGCAACCTGTAACCCTGCGTTAATCCTACCGCATAATGTATAATAAAGTCTGTATGCTGCTGCTTGTCGAATTAAATAACTAATTACTTCTTCCTTGCTTTTAATTTCTTTCATTATAATACTAATTAGATTAATTAAAATATTTAGAAAATAATTGCTCATGTTCCCCGGCTGATATATTACCATTTTTTAATAGCTCGTCGATTATGCTAATACCTTTATTCGTCAAATGTGGACTATTATTTCCCGATTCGATACTTCCACATACTAACTCCAGATCATTAACCAAATCATCAGGACTATTGTAATATTCTGCACAACCTTCTAAAATCTTCTTGAACTTTAAAGAACCATTATGAATTGGCAAACCAGATAATTCTGTCAGTTTCTTGAAAGCATTTTGAGACAGCTTCGTGTATGTTTTTCTATTATTGTAACGCTTTGTTATTAAATCTATAAAATCACTGTCAACTTTCTGATTTAATATAACTGTTTCTCCTTGTCTAGCAATAAGTTTGTGATGGCCAGTAAGTTCGGGCAAATCATTTTGTAACATACCATAGTGGCGATCTTTGCTGACTTTATAGGAATGCCTTTTTTGTTGTATTCCTTCGCCTGAAAAGACAGCTTGATTCGCGCTCATACTTTCAATTATTTCCCTATAATATCTTATAGCATCTGATTGCCAAATTATACCTTCCCTAATTCGTTCATAATTTTCTTTTATGGCTGGATAATATATTTCCTTATCAATTTGTCTACTACGAACAGCCCTATCGCGACCAAGTTGACGGATCCAATCATTAGCTCGTCTAATTATATCACTAAGATATAATTTATCACTAATCACCCTTAACGGTAAGGGCAACTCATACTCGCGCATTATATCTTTATCGATGTCAGCATCTGGATCAATCGTAATTACCGGTTCAGCAAATAACTGAGATAATCCCTGGTACACTTTTTGTTCTTCCTCGCCTATAGTTCCAAGAAGAGCGGCTAATTGCTGACTTATTTCCGGAAGAGTAGCTAAGGCCTCTTTTTTTTTAATAACTTGGTTTACGGATTTTTTCTGGAAAAATTACGTCAGGAGGTCGAAATAAAATAAAAATAAATTTACTCGGGGGAAATTGAGAGAAAACAAATTACAAGCAAAATGTTGACGTTTTAAGTCAAAAAGGGGGAGAGAATCAAAAATCGAACATCACTTTTCGTAGATCCTATCGAAATCCATGTTTAATAGCATACTTTAGATAACCGAGCATGTCTAACTTGAATGAATGACAACAAATGCAGGATACAACAAACGAATATAGCGGGAAAAACTTGCACGGAATTCTAGTCCTTGACACGAGTGGGAAAAAAATTTAAAAAAAAAAAGAAGAAAAAAATGAAAAGTACAAATTTATTTTTTTACCGGCTTAAATATTTCTTTGTATAAATCGTGACTAGCTCCTTTTTCTAGTCTTTTCTGAATAACTTTACTTTCATATTCTTTAACAAGATTACTCGATGATTTCATTGTATCTGCTAATTCTTTCCGCTTTAACAAAGACATATATACTATAGGGTTAGATATTGGATGAAAGCACGATGTCATCCCGTCTTGGAACTGATTGTTGTTTCGATCAGTTTTTCCTGGTGATTTTACTTGTTTTTCGTGCCGTGACATGCAAATTTGCCAACTTGTCATGTAGGGGACCCCAAGGGGGAAAACTGCGCTGTTAACCCCAGTTTCGATCCTACTTAAAATTTCTACTCTCTCGTCCAAAGACTGGTGGAAGACTCTTAAAACGTTCATAACATCGAGTGAACATACATCCATTCCCACATTAAAGAATAACGGAATTATAATAACAGATAGCGAAGAAAAGGCTAACTTGCTGAACGATTTTTCCAAGAACAGACACTGCTTAATGATGCAAATATGATTCCTCCCATACCACCATATGCTAACACTCAGTCCTCTCTTGAAATATTTTCCCTAACTCAGCTAGAAGTTTTCTCAGTTCTTAAATCGCTTCCACTAAGCAAAGTAATGGGTCCTGATGAGATTAACAACCGTGTCCTACGAGAGTTGGCTAACGAAATAAGTACCCCTTTATGTAATTTATTTAATTGTTCAATATCAACCGGAATATTTCCAGATATCTGGAAAGAGGCGTTTGTATGTGCTGTGCTACAAAAAGGGTGATCCATCTCTAGCCACTAATTACAGACCAATTGTCCTATTCAGTGCTCTATACAAATTCTTTGAAATGCTTCTATTCAAACACATCTTTATATTTTTTTTCTCAACAATAATTGTCTTTCTGCTATTCAGTCAGGATTTATTCCTGATGATTCAACAGTAAATTAGTTAACATATCTCTACAATGCTTTTTGTCAAGCTTTAAATGCGGGCAAAGAAATACGTGTAATATGTTTCGGTATTAGTAAAGCATTCGACCGAGTCTGGCTTAAAGCTCTTCTTATCAAGCTAAAAGCAGCGGGAATTTCTAACGACCTATTACAATTATTGTCTAGTTACCTTGAGAACAACGACAGCGTGTTGTAATGCCTAGTTCAAAGTCCAAGTGGAATAAAATAAATGCTGGTGTCACACAAGGGTCTGTTTTAGGACTTCTATTATCTCTAGTTTACATCAGGGAGTAAGTATACTTACTTACTGTTTACATAAATGACATTATTGATAAATAAATTGATTCGAATATTCGTTTATTTGCTGATGACACTAGTCTCTTTCTTGTAGTCTATCATAACAGTGACGCACAAGCTACAGCTAATGTGTTGAATGATGATGTTGAAAACATAACGGACTGGCCAAAAACATGGCTTGTTACTTTCAACCCATCAAAAACCGGATCTCTGTTAATATCAAGAAAAGTAAACAAATCTTTCCATCTACCACTAATTATGGATAACCACCAAATAGAAGTTGTTTCCTCTCACAAACACCTAGATATTTTTCTTTCCAATGACTGCCCCTGGCACACACACATCAGTTTTAAAAAAGCATAGTCGCAAATACATATAATGAGGAAACTAAAATTTCAACTTGATAGAAAATCAATGGAAATTATTTATATATCTTTTATCTGACCTATCTTAGAGTATGCCGATGTCATCAGGGATAATATTACACAAAATGAAAAACTAGAACTCGATAAAATACAAAATGATATATAGAATAGCCACAGGGGCACCCCTAAGCTAGTTACTATTCATAAGCTAAAACAAGAATCATGCTGGGAAAGCCTTGAAAAACTAAACATAAGCTTATACTTTTTCACAAAATGATAAATCGTCCTACCCCTCCATATCTTTCAAATTTAGTTTCAACACTAGTTAGTGAAAAATCTCGATACAATTTTAGAAATGCAACTGATTTGCAAACTCCTGCTTCCAGAACTAATATTTACCTCAACTCCTTTGTTCCTTCAGTTGTTCGCGAATGGAACAAACTCCCACTAGATGTAAGAAACATATATCTTTTATTCAGCAACATTCCAAAAGGTCATAAGACCCATGAGTATACAAAACATATATATATACAAGGTTGACAGCAGGTACATGCAATAGTTATGTGTACGAGGGGTGTCTCAAATGTAATGCAATTTCATTCATGATTTGAAATTGGATTGAAACTGTGCCATTTTTTTCATTTCATCCCTTAAAAGTATTCCCCTTGTGGGAAATACATAATTTCAGCCGAACAATCCACTTCTGGAATGCATCACGTTAAGCTGATTCTGGCACACTCTTAAGGCACTGATAAACAACAGAACCAAGTGCTGATCTGGTATAATATCTTCGACCAGAGAGGATTTTTTTCAGTTTTGGAAACAAAAGAAAATCGCACGGGGCTAAATCTGGAGAAAAAGGTGGGTGGGGGAGCACAGTGATCTTCTTGGACTTCAGAAAGTCCTTAACAATGACAGATGTGTGTGCGTGGAAATATTGCATCAACAACATATGTATTAGACAGTTTACAGAAAATCGTTTTATCTGTTTAACGTAACATAAAGCAATACATTTAATAATTTGATTTACGATCAAAATTATCGTAAGATGTTTCATAAAACGGGCCCCAGTGCTGATCTTTCGAAAGCCAAACGATAGGAACTTGCTGGATAGGTAATTTAGCATTTACATACTTAGAAGTAAAGTGGAAACATATCCCTTGTTTAATAACTTTTCCCGAGAAAACGAAATAGAGAAGATATGATAAAAGACGTTTACGCTTTGTCGCCTGTCAGCGCTTCATACAGAATAGAACAGACCCCGTCAAACTGACTGGAATGAGATCAGTGTAAATACAAACCAAGGCAGTAGCCATATCGACCCTTTTGTATTTGTGATGTCACATGCCTCGCTTATTAACATTGTAATTATTGTTTATCTAATTATTTCAAGCCTATTGTAATTGCGGGGGAAGTGGGGAGGGGAGAATTGTTATAGGCAACTGTAAATCATTGTCAGGCATACAGTTGCATTAGAAGATAGTGGTATTCAATTTTGTTTTAGGTGACGAGGCCCTCCCAATACAGCTTTTGTTCAAAACCAACATATTTCTTCTAAAAATAATGAATTATCAACAAAGTTTGTATTTAGTACAGCTTACTTATTAATTTGCATTTTTCTTCATAAAAGTAACGTTTGAAGTATTATCTACTTCTATACCATAGATATGTTCAATATGCCAGTGCTTTTCAAAGAGAAAACCAGTGTGTTCTTTTTTTCTGCACAAAGGGTCTATACGCTTGTATTTACAATCAAACGTCGAACATGATCACGACTAGGATAAATGGAACAACACACTTAAGGTTTACTGTACTGAACTCGTCCATTAGAATTTGGGTTATTTTGCAGAAATCCAAATGTAATACCCCCTTAACAATCACGTTAACCGGCAAAAAAAATAGAAATATATCTGTCCTAAGCTACAAAGAAAACACTTACCTAGCGATCGTTTATATTTATTCAGTAAAAACTACCTTTATTTATCGAAAACATGTGACACTAGACATTAACTAATCAACTGAGACCTTGAATTCTAACATTTCAAATGAAGACAAACTATGGTTGTTATCCTGCCTAAACTTACTCAAGGAAAAGTAACCTAATTTGGAAGAAACCAAATTTCTATTTGTAGTAACAGTGACCTTGACCTCTAATAAATGACCGGAGTAACAATTTCGAACGTCCTATCAATATGCCGCATCTTGTGAGGAGGACTCATTAAAATCCCTAAAGGGAAACTAAAACAAATGAGCGGAAACCAAATTTCCATTTATATTAGTAGCAACAGTGATCTTGACCTTTGATCGTATTAACAGGCATACGATGTTTCGTTGTATTGTATCTAGAAGTACTTGAGGTATTTAAATTAAACAAAAGTGCGACACTTAACAATGGATATCAGCATGTTTACCCATCAAACAACTCTCTCGCAACAACCTTTGACCGTTCAAACCCATAATTGATAGACTTTGTGGAACGCACAGCGGCATTGTTTAGCCACTGACCGCTCCAAGGCGGTAGCTCTATTGTCAACTCAACCTTTTTATGTTCATGATGTCATATCTTGCCTTTATTCATCTTTGTAGCTGCTGTTTGTTTCTGTGCGTGTTTATGGTTGATTGTGGTCCTTGAATGCTATATTTCTTGTCGACTTTTATATCTATTTCGGATGTAATTTAGCTTGTGGAACTGGAGTGAAAACCAATGTATGACTTTCGATGACTGGATATGTCTTTTCACCTTGTCATTCATACATTCCAAATTTTGACCTTGACCTTTGACCTTGTGTCATATTATTACCAAACATATCTTATAACAAGTATTGTTGAAATCCATTAGTGGAATTTAAGTTGAATTGAAAAAAACTTAAGTGGGATACCTAACGACTAGAGAGTTTCCTTTTCAACCCGTGAATCTCATTTTCCGTCAAACTGTAAAATTTACCTTTGACCGTTCATCAATACAATGTTTCTTGATATAAGTGAACTAATCTGAACACGTGGGTCTTTCTTCTACTAACTGAGTGTCGTTGTATTTCACCAAGGCTAACTTATGTTTTATACAAAGCAAAGTGTGATACCCTCCAAAATTACATCGGTATTTTATCCCGTAAAAAACTCACAATCCGTAAAATTTTGTTGTCTCTGACCCATGTTTCTTTTATCCCAAAATCAACAGGTATTTTCCTAACGTTAGGATAACAAAGAATTCATGTTTCGATATAATAGTCTCCTGTACAAGTAGTCTGAAAAGTTTTGCGGAAACCGAAGTGTGACGACTTTCAAACCGAATGCAACTCAAACGTAGATATAAAAGTGTAGTATTCAAGGACCAAAAACAGACATAGAAACAAACAATAATTACAAAGATAAATAAAAGGCAAGACATGACATCACAAACATAAAAGGATTGACAATAGGGCTACCGCCTTGGAACGGTCAGTGGCAAAAAGGGCCGCAGGGAGTTTTAAACAGGATTTAGGGTGCACCAAACCACTCTCTTACCCTACTGTCATCCCAGTAAAATGCGAAGATAAAGATATACCAGCCAGGATATCTTCTCCAACAAACCAGACAGCATTAATAGGCTATATAAATATATAAACAAAACAAAAGCCTAAAAAGCCATAAAGCAAGTACTGAATGACTTGGGAGAAGCCAGAGCAATAAGAGAACAAACCATTAAAGGTATGACAAGACAAGATTTAAGAATAGCGTCAAACGCTACCGTCCTTTCAAGATTTAGGTAGACGCCATCATAGGGTCCACAATCTGTCCGGTCAACGCACAATCGAAGATGAAAGAATAGTGGAAAACTGTAAATAGGTCAACCACTAAACATGCAGTACGTTGCAAAATGGTAGGGTCTTACCTCTATTAATAAACTTTCAAACAAGTTTAATAAAGATACATCTTTCTAAAGTTAAAATAACACACACACCAAAAATGAGATATAGGGTCCTATAGAAACCACAGTGTCCGAACGCAATGGCATCGTAGGTCCGCGCTGTACTGCAAACAAGGACTAGATAATACAATGAAAGAGACGAAAAACAACAGAAAGGGTGGTGAAGACAGGGTTACCGATTTGGAATGGTTTGTAGGCAATAAGGCCTACTGGTTAGCTTGAATCGATTTTATATGCGCACAATCCTCGCTATTATCCTGTCTTCAGCGCCCAAATAGACAAGACAGTGTAAACAAAACTACATCCCATCAAAAGGAATTCTCTACAATAAAGTCCACATCCAGAGAAACTAACTAAAGAAACATATACAAAAACATAAGCATCGCAGGATGTATCCAGAATCGTACTGAACAACGTAGTAGTTGCAGCAAAAGAGAAAACCAATCTAGGGTACGACCAGAAAACCCGATGGACGAAAGCTCATGAACCCACCTGGTTTCAGTAGGTGCAATAATAGAGTCCCAAGAGGTGGTCCAGTCATTGCACAAGTGAAAAGTGAACCGTAATGACTGATTGTAGAGGGGTCAATCACTAAACATGCAATGCGCTGTAAAACCTTAGGGTTATATCCTTTTCCTGATTAAATTGGTAAAGCGGTCAGGAAACTCGTCAGACCAAGTTCCTTTTTAGTAACCCTGTAGTACATTACGCGGAAACGAAAATGACAACCGACGACGTTATGGATGTGTTGACCTTTGACTGTTCAACCTAAACATACACTTAACACAATTCCTAATTACTTACTTTTGTATCAACTAATGTTCTTATTTTAAGAATATGTTAGAATAGTCGTGTGATAAGTATTTTGTGTTGACCAATAGTTTGTAGTTATAACTCCAGTTCCACAAGCTAAATTACATCTGATAGATCTAAAAGTCGACAAGAAATGCAGCATTCAAGTACCACAATCAACCGTTAACATACACATAAAAAAACAACAGGTACAAAGATAAGAAAAAGGCAAGATATGACAACATGAACGTAAAAAGGTTGAGTTGACAATAGAGCTACCCCCTTGGAACGGTCAATGGCAAAAAAGGCCGCTGTGCGTTCCACAAAGTGTATCAATTGTGGGTTAGAACGGTCAAAGGTTGTTGCGAGAGAGTTGTTTGATGGGTAAAGAAATATAAAAATATCGGACAGGGAAAGTAGCATTCAAGGAGGACAGTCAACATGCTGATATCCATCGTTACGTGTCTCACTTTTGTTTATTTTCAATACAACAAGTACTTATAGATATAATACAACGAAAACAAAACTATGCCTGTTAATACGATCAAAGGTCAAGATCACTGTTATTGCTAATATAAATGGAAATTTGGTTTCCGCTTATTTGTTTGTTTCCCTTTAGGGATTTTAATGAGTCTTCCTCACAAGATGCGGCATATTGATAGGACGATCGAGATTGTAACTCCGGTCATTTATTGGAGGTCAAGGTCACTGTTACTATAAATAAAATGTTGGTATCTTCCAATTTAGATTTCTTTTCCTTGAGTAAGTTTAGGGAAACTGTACACTGCGGCTCAAGAAAGGAAGCTCGGATTATTTATTCATGTCAAGGCCACTGTTCGATAAATACAAGGTGCGGCTCATAAAAAGGAAGCTCGGAATTGTTAATCGAGTCACTGTTGATCTCGTGAATGTGTGTTTAATGGTAAAAGCCAGTGATCTTGCGATGTAGTTTCCTCTTTTAAAAAAGTTATACTAGATGTGTGCTAACAAAACTGGGTATGTTTCTTTTTCTTTTTGCTTATGAATAATCCAAATTGATTTTAGGATATAATGGGTAAATGTTAAGGTAAAATAATAATACGTCGTGGCTTTGAAGGGTTCAGTCTTCTCGTGTCACATATTTGTTTCCGTGCAATAACTCATGTTTTTTTTTGTATTTATATATACACGAGCATCTAGGTGTTGTGTTGGTTAGAGAATATTTCATGGCGGGGATTTCTTTATTTACACTGTCCCGTTTAATTGGGATGACAAAAGGGTAAGTGTGAGGTTTGATGCACCCTAGAACCTGGTTTAAACCCCAAGTGGCCAAAAAGGCCACTGACCGTTCCAAGGCGGAAGCCCTACTGTCAACCCAATCTCATTAAACCCTTTTGTGTTTGTGATGTCGTTTGCATTTTTTATTACTTTTGCCTTTTCGTTTGTCTGTTTGCGTGTTTGTTTTTGTGTTTTGTGGTTGACTGTCGTCATTGAATGCTACTTTCCGTGTCCGATTTTTATATCTTTTTTTTTTTGTCCGTATAAATTATATTAAACGTTTATATGGCGTGTATTCCTATCGATTTAGGATTCAAAGTGTAAGGTCACAGTTCGTATGATTTGATGTAATCTCTCAAGTTCTGCTGCAGGACAACAACTACAGTTGGTCTTCATCTGAGATTAAAATGTTAGAACTCAAGGTCTCAGTTGATTAGTTAATATCTAGTGTCACATGTTTTCGATAAATAAAGGTAGTTTTTACTGAATAAATATAAACGATCGCTAGGTAGGTGTTTTCCTTGTAGCTTAGGACAGATATATTTCTATTCTTTTTGCCGGTTAACGTGATTGTTAAAGGGGTATTACATTTGGATTTCTGCAAAATGATCCAAATTTAAATGGACGAGTTCAGTACAGTAAGACAAGTGTGTTTGTTCCATTTATCCTATTCGTGATCATGTTCGACGCTTGGTTGTAAATACAAACGTATTGACCCTTTGTGCAGAAAAAAAGAACACACTGGTTTCCTCTTTGAAAAGCACTGGCATATTGAACAGTATCTATGGTATAGCAGTATATAATACTTCAAATTTTAGGAAGTAAAATGCAAGTTAATAAGTAAGCTGTACTAAATAAAAACTTTGTTGATAATTCATTATTTTTAGAAGAAATATGTTGGTTTTGTACAAAAGCTGTATTGGGAGGGCCTCGTCACCTAAAACAAAATTGAATACCACTATCTTCTAATGCAACTGTATGCCTGACAATGATTTACAGTTGCCTATAACAATTCTCCCCTCCCTACTTCCCCCGCAACGCAATTACAATAGGCTTGAAATAATTAGATAAACAATAATTACAATGTTAATTAGCAAGTCATGTGACATCACAAATACAAACGGGTCGATATGGCTACTGCCTTGGTTTGTATTTACACTGATCTCATTCCAGTCAGTTTGACAGGGTCTGTTCTATTCTGTATAAAGCACTGACAGGCGACACACGTGTTTCGATGAACGCCAATTCTCGTAAATATCCCCTTAAAGCATAAATGTCCCTTAAAGCGTAAATGTCCCCTATAGAGCCCCCACTTCTTCAAAGCGGGGTCATACTTATATAATATATACAGATTTACACATGCATTCATTTTAACAAACAACATCAATAAAACATCATCACTACAACATGATGTCCTTTAAACAATATACAACCAAACAGTGAGTCCAGAGACATATTGTGTAACTGTTGAGACATCGCTGACACAACTTGTGTTGTGCTTCTATACCGGAAATAGTGTCCTGTTGAGTGTCAGTTCTCCCCGAACTTGTTCTTCATCTGAAACGCATACAACATGTGCAGTTTGTAACAGTGTTCATGTCTAAAGTCTCAACATTTACCACGAAAATGTTTCAGTCAGTATTTTAACATACTGAGATAAAAATACTCTTTGTTTTAAGTAACTTTAAAATCTGTGAAATATAGATCACATAGTACATCCTTGTACGTTTTGTACATGCACGTGTTGGATATCAATAGAAGGATTTGCCAACTGAACATAGTTTCAGCTATTCTACATGGAATGTTTAAAGCAATCTCCGGCCGTGTCTAGGCGTCCAGCATATAAAGGGTAGTTCTAGGAATGGGCAGTCTTTTGTCGGTATAATGTGACTGGGTGGGGAATCATTCCATGTGTATACGGCGTGGTAGCCTCGGTCACTCGGCCCGCTTCTGATTTCTTTGTTACACTATGCTACACGGATCCAGAACCAGGGCCTGGGGAAAATAGGACATTTAAAATCGCCCTCTCGTTTTGGGCGATTTTGGTGAGATTTTTAGAGATTCAACGAGACTTTCAAAACATATATTTTTAAGTTAATTTAATAATATTTTCTTATTTTTAACTTATGAGAAGCAGCAAGTGACATTAAACAGTTTAACTGCTGCATCAATAATTGACGTTGTACTTGTTTTTACAACATGACGTCACGCAAACGTCGACTTTATGAGCGTGAAAAGAAAAACGCGCGAATAAATTGTGCTAATCGCTAGTGGGCGCTTTAATTGGCCTAATCTGCCCAGACCGATATCTGCAAGTAAGACATATGCATGCTACGGTCTAGCTGGCCGAGACTAACGGCGTGGTATTCCAGTGTGGCAGCACTATCGGGATGAGCATTGAGCTCCCTGCTACACGTAGACACTGAGCTGACAATGACCGGAATATTGTTAAAAGCGACGTTAAAGGTTACATTGCACCATTGCGTTTGTGCTTCCGCGGTGTATAGTCAAATAGTGCCTAATAAAAACGTTTCCCTGCCTTACTAGTGATACAAAATGCATACTTTTGATTGTTTTTTGCTATTATTACCTATAATTCAGCCAAATGATGTATTGTGAACATTGATTAGTGTTTGTTTAAGATATTTAATTATAATTGACATAGACAGTAAAGCGAAAGTAGAAATGGGGTAAATATATCTGTGACGTGTCAAAATAGAACGTGACGTCATTCAACAGATTGGCTTGTTCTTACATGATACATGACCCCCTGTTTTTATTGCATTTTTATATTGGCGGACGCTCGATCGTTTGATTGATATGTGTTTTAAAATTTTCTACGGAGAAAAATGCGCATTTTTTATCTCTTGATATACATTCAAACAAAGAAGGAAAATTAATGGTGCAATGTAACCTAAATCTATACAAAGATACACACACTGATGCAATGTGAATGGAAATTCAGCAAAACGCATAAACATAACATTCAGCAAGGCCGTCTTCAAAAGAAGCTATAACAAAATAAAAAACACTGCAGAGCATGTTTTGTCACGCCTACCAAGTCATCCATTAACAACTCACCGTATGTATATACTATTGCATTTTCATATATGTTTTGTCACAATGCTAGAAGAAATTTGCTTTTTATCATCTTTCTTCCTTTTTATTGTAATTTTTGTTTGTTTGTTTTGTTCTCAGTTATCTTAAATTCCAAAATTAACTATTGCTTACAGAAACTCATACTAAAACCATTATATTTTTTAATATTCGGTACATTTTTATATATATTTCGTATTGGTTTCCAGTATGATTTTCTTGCAATTTATACTTTTCTTTTTTTTTCGCTTAAATTCTTTCGATCAACACAAAATGTTAATACTAAACAATCATGGTACATATGTTTCTAAGTTAATTGTCAAACCAACATATGCAAAATGTACTACAATTCCACATTTTATGTTATGTTTTATATGAATGTATTGTTTATATGTACCTTGATACGAGAGAGGTCTTACATAGGCATTGCCTGTTGTCCAATCCCATTCATTACTTGAACAAAATATTGTTTAAATCAACAACTCACCGTTAGCGTCGGTGTCGGCGGCTTGCTCTGCGTTGGCTGTCACTTTGTATCCACGTGTTCCAAAGCAGAGCTTCTTGTAGCGTATACATATGCAAACAGAAATCGATGCGACTGATCCGACAAGTAGAAATACCGCACCCAGAACCCACCCGTATATGAACATGTCGTTACTCTGTGTATTGCCGCTAGTCGTAGTAGGTGTTTGTTCTGTGGATGGTTGTTCTGTGGGCGGTTGCTCTGTGGGATAGGGTTCGCGGTTTACATAAAAATCTGGAAACAAATTGAACATTACATATATTGTAAGTGTGTATATGTCGGCTTATCTGATAGAAACACGAATGTTCGTCAAGCGCATTACTGGCAATTTGTGCTAGTGGACAAAAGTAGCGTTTACATACTAATCTATTCAAACAAATATACACATTGTATACTGCTCCTCAAGGCTACTTTTGAGACCTTTTTCACATCCCGTGTCCATTACATTCCGATAGCCAATAAATAGAGGATCCTACACGAGTGGTAATTTATTATTGGATTTATTTTATATAATGCGACAAAGCTTTTCGAGCATCATATAATGTTTGAGCATCATATCAGTTTTGCTAACGAGTTAAATAAATTCAATAGTAAACTGCGTATGTGACAATCTCATTAAAATCATACCCTAATTACGCTTTGATACTCTCCGCTATAGGATCTGACAACCCTGCCTTAGAGGTCACGTCAGAGCGACATTTTACCTTATCAATATTCATGAGAAGTCAACTAAATTCAACCAATGAAATTGCGCGTTTCATATGCACTTCAGATGACGCTCGAGTGTACTGAACAAACGAAAATCCACATAAAACGCATAGATCGACATCCGAATAAAGATAAAGTCTTCGTGTGTTATTGCTGTGGATTGCACATTACATATATTGTATGTGTTTATATGTCAGCTTATTTGATAGAAACACGAATGTTAGTCAAGCGCATTACTGGCAATAAATTCAAAGAAATGCACTAAATGGGATGTTTTACATCAAGAATAAGAAGAAAATCATGGGCGCTGTCATGTGTTTTAAAAATATATATATTCCACCGAAATTATTACGACATTAAGTGTTCTAAATAGTAAGTCACAGTACATCTGGCCAGCTCATTGAATCCCAAGAATCGGTACATTTTATTTGTACCGCTATTGAATTCCGTTAAACAATCTTGTTTGTTTTGTTTTTCAGTAAATATTCAATAATGGTTGGTCTGTTATAATTGTCAACGCAATTATTTTGTATTTTATAAGCTAAACGTTACGGACATTGTCTCATTCAATACCGAGCGTGGACTGCACCATAGCGTTTTACAGAAACGCGACATGCGCAGTGAAACAGTCCATACCGAGCACAAACCGGCTGAAATCTGATTGGCTAATCGTAAGGTCAATCTGGCGTGACGTCCAATGCAGTGTTGTCAGATCCTAAGTAGTGTAGCGTATCGCAGCGTGATAAAGGGTCTTATTTTAAATACTTACAGGGACATTCATCCTTGCATTGTGGGTTTTGTGGATCACCGTCACTGCTACTTACAAGAGGAGTCAGTACAATACTTACATGGTCATTCATCCTTGCACTGTGGACTTTGTGGCTCACCGTCACTACTACTTACACGAGGAGTCAGTACAAATCTTACACGGACATTCATCTTTGCATTGTGGGTTTTGTGGCTCACCGTCACTGCTACTTACAAGAGGAGTCAGTACAATTCTTACACGGACATTCATCTTTGCATTGTGGACTTTGTGGCTCACTATCACTGCTACTTGCACGAGGAGTCGGTACAATACTTACACAGACATTCATCCTTGCACGGTGGACTTTGTGGCTAATCGTCACTGCTACTTACACGAGGAGTCAGTACAATACTTATACGGACATTCATCATTGCAGGGTGGACTTTGTGGCTAATCGTCACTGCTACTTACACGAGGAGTCAGTACAATACGTACATGGACATTCATCCTTGCACTTTGGACTTCGTGGCTAATGGTCACTGCTACTTACACGAGGAGTCAGTACAATACTTACATAGGCTTTCATCCTTGCATTGTGGGATTTGAGGCTCACCGTCACTGCTACTTACACGAGGAGTCAGTACAATACTTACACGGACATTCATCCTTGCATTGTGGGTTTTTTGGTTCACCGTCACTGCTACTTACACGAGGAGTCAGTACAATACTTACACGGACATTCATCCTTGCATTGTGGGTTTTGTGGCTCACCGTAATTGCTACCTACACGAGAAGTCAGTACAATACTTACACGGACATTCATCCTTGCATTGTGGGTTTTGTGGCTCACCGTCAATGCTACTTACATGAGGAGTCAGTACAAAACTTACATGGACATTCATACTCACATTGTGGGTTTTGTGGCTCATCGTCACTGCTACTTACACGAGGAGTCAGTACAATACTTACATAGTCATTCATCCTTGCACGTTGGACTTTGTGGCTAATCGTCACTGCTACTTACACGAGGAGTCAGTACAATACTTACACGGACATTCATCCTTGCACGTTGGACTTTGTGGCTAATCGTCACTGCTACTTACAAGAGGAGTCAGTACAATACTTAAATGGGCATTTATCCTTGCACGTTGGACTTTGTGGCTAATCGTCACTGCTATTTACAAGAGGAGTCGGTACAATACTTACACGGACATTCATCCTTGCACGGTGGACTTTGTGGCTAATCGTCATTGCTACTTACACGAGGAGTCAGTACAATAGTTACACGGACATTCATCCGTGCACTGTGGGTTTTGTTGCTCACCGTCACTGCTACTTACACGAGGAGTCAGTACAATACTTACATGGACTTTCATCCTTGCATTGTGGGTTGTGTGGCTCACTGTCACTGCTACTTACACGAGGAGTCAGTACAATACTTACACGGACATTCATCCTTGCACGTTGGGCTTTGTGGCTAATCGTCACTGCTACTTACACGAGGAGTCAGTACAATACTTACACGGACATTCATCCTTGCATTGTGGGCTTTGTGGCTCACCGTCACTGCTACTTACACGAGGAGTCAGTACAATACTTACACGGACATTCATCCTTGCATTGTGGGCTTTGTGGCTCACCGTCACTGCTACTTACACGATGAGTCAGTACAATACTTACACGGACATTCATCCTTGCATTGTGGGCTTTGTGGCTAATCGTCACTGCTACTTACACGATGAGTCAGTACAATACTTACACGGACATTCATCCTTGCATTGTGGGTTGTGTGGCTCTCAGTCACTGCTACTTACACGATGAGTCAGTACAATACTTACACGGACATTCATCCTTGCATTGTGGGTTGTGTGGCTCTCAGTCACTGCTACTTACACGATGAGTCAGTACAATACTTACACGGACATTCATCCTTGCATTGTGGGTTGTGTGGCTCTCAGTCACTGCTACTTACACGATGAGTCAGTACAATACTTACACGGACATTCATCCTTGCATTGTGGGTTGTGTGGCTCTCAGTCACTGCTACTTACACGATGAGTCAGTACAATACTTACACGGACATTCATCCTTGCATTGTGGACTTTGTGGCTAATCGTCACTGCTACTTACACGAGGAGTCAGTACAATACTTACACGGACATTCATCCTTGCATTGTGGGTTGTGTGGCTCTCAGTCACTGCTACTTACACGATGAGTCAGTACAATACTTACACGGACATTCATCCTTGCATTGTGGACTTTGTGGCTCACCGTCACTGCTACTTACACGATGAGTCAGTACAATACTTACACGGACATTCATCCTTGCATTGTGGGCTTTGTGGCTAATCGTCACTGCTACTTACACGAGGAGTCAGTACAATACTTACACGGACATTCATCCTTGCATTGTGGGTTGTGTGGCTCTCAGTCACTGCTACTTACACGATGAGTCAGTACAATACTTACACGGACATTCATCCTTGCATTGTGGACTTTGTGGCTCACCGTCACTGCTACTTACACGATGAGTCAGTACAATACTTACACGGACATTCATCCTTGCATTGCGGACTTTGTGGCTCACCGTCACTGCTGATCATGCACACAGTGTTACACAGCTTACATGAGCGATGTACGGACAGGTACTCGTCCGTTCCGCATGGGTATCTGGAATCTGTAAACGTATAAATTTGTACAGAGCCTGATTAACAAGAAATGTATGGTAAAGTTGCTGGTTATAGTATATATATTACACATCTAATACACTGAGCCACATAAAAACGTTACATCTGGTCTGGAACAATTTTGTACGTATTTTGAACTGTAAACAGTAACAATAACAAACACTTAACCTAGTGTGCAGCCATGCGTATCATCGATGTTCATCCATGTGTGACTCTTGTCTGTTAAGTTATTGACGTTTACTTGATAAATGTTTTTTTTCCTTTATTTTAGTGAAAAATTATACTGAAAGGATAAAGAAACGCATAATCAAAACAAATTGCCTATACTAAACTATTATATACACCGAATTCCACGTAATATTCCAGATATATCTCAACATTTTTTGTACTAAAAGGGGCTACAACTACAGAAAGGATAACTCTGTCATGTAGTAGACCTTTTATTCAAAGTATACTTTGCTACACGAAATTCATAAATGTTCAAATTTCGGTTGAAAAAGTCGAGACATTTCAGTATGTGTTTAATGTTAAGAGATAGCAACGTTTAAAGCCTAAGTTTGCTCACCTGCTTGAGCCAAATGCGCATTCTGGCGATAATGAAACTTTAAAGGGGTAACCATTGGTGTGTTCGAGGCTGTTTAAAACGTACAGGCCTAATGTCGCTCTGTACCATTCGATTAGCATGCAGTAGCATATTAAACATATAATATATTTTCAGTATATGTTATATGATTTGAATAGAGATTGTTTTATTTTAAATGTTACAATACGTTTTAATGTGGTTTAGTATATTATATATATAAAGTTAAAGATGATTTTGACATGCGATATTTCCATTCTGCATAATATTATAATGAATTGAATTGAATTGAATGTTGTTTAACGGCTCATCAACACAGTATAGGTTATTTAGAGCCGCCCCAGAGAGAGGAGAGGATAGGAATCCGGGAACAGTGCCCTACTCTTATTATCGAATAGATTCCTATGGTTCTTTAACGTGCTCGGAGGATATACCGATACACGGGACCTCCTGGTTTACGTCCCCATCCGACGGACGAGGCTAATTTAAAATGTACGCAACATTGTCTACACAAAACTCTCGGTATTTCAACAACTGAATGATCAATGACTGACCCTTAACGTACTTAAGTCTTAAATGTATTGTGACGACAATACACAACAATTATATGATGCACTAGTAATACAATATATGATTTGTTTCAGAAATGTTTAAACGACCTGTTTATCTGTAAATGTATGGTGCGTTTTTTTAAAATATCAATCACCAGATTAATAGTGATCCATTTATTCATCCCGTAATAGGTTTCTGACGGCTGTGGCTGGCCATCCCTCAACACACCTTACATAAATAACGTAGTATGTATCAAATTAGTTTGTAAACAAAGTAATAGGCATTATAATCAAGAGAGTAAATGCATATTGTAATCAAAGACAGTATAAATGGGGAAGTTTTCCTTTTCTTTGCAAGTATTACAAATATTATATACAGGTTTGACAGAATGTTAAAAAAAGGTCACACTACAATCCAGAGGTATTTCCAAAACCTATCTCGGGTGAAAATATAGTATGATATATGGAGAATATCTGGACGATTGAAATGTGCCTCTTATAACCCTGGGAAAATAATAAATTTAAAGATTTGTTTCAAAACCCAGTGTATAACGCACATTGTCAATACATACATACTTATTTTAAACAGATAATTTTAGTGTTATAGTCTAGTATCAAAATAAACATTGTTTCATGTTATGAAATCCATGCACTGCCTCTACTCCGAGGCTCACTAATTTTTTTCTCATGTTTTTGTTTTAATCAATCCTGTGTAATAAATCTGTATAGAAATCCATGATCAAAGGACAGTGTTTCAGGATAGTTTTTACACAACTTCCAAAATTATTATTTTTCAAGAAAAAAACAAAACAAGAAGGTTGATTAAGAAAGACCAATATATCAGCAAAGGTATTTTATTTCTGAATAGTAAGAAAAGCTTTGTATTCATGTATGTTAATTTAATATGTCTAGAGTTACCGGTTTGAAGCTGCTGAACAATTTCATCCCTGACTGTCCCCAGATCTTCAGCATTTTTCACCCAGAAGACATGGTTCCCGTGAGGTGAGGCTATGAACTTCCACCTCTCGTTCTGGAAATCGCTTCCGAAACCTGCAACAAATATTTTCGTCTTCATCTTCTTTACCAACTCTGCAAGCTGATCGGACGGTGGATCTCCACTTGTGGAAAATAGGATCAAGACTTCCGGTCCTTTATACAAATGTTGAAGCATAAAACTGTTTACATAGTGAAATACCTCAGTGTTGTTTCTCAAACCCATGTCCTTCATCTGTAGTTGCTCTATAACGCGCGAGCATGCATCCTTGGTGTTTTTTGTTTTAAGACTTATTAAGCACTTTTGCGATTGTCCGTATGCAACCAATCCGAAATTAAAGTTGTTTGGTGCCTCCACAATGACACTCGTGGCCATATCCTTTTGTCTGTCAAAGTTCTCAGGTAAAGTTCCTGTTGACTGGTCAAGGGCTATTACAACGTTCGGATTGTGAGCAGCGGCCACTGAAAAACATGATTGCTTATTCATTAAGTATGAGTAACGCCTAACATTCTCAAACACAACGTACATAGTATTTGTCCAGAACCGCGAAAAGAGTGATTGACACGTTTTTACTTAATCCCAAAAGGATAAATATTGAAATACATGGACAATAATAACACTTGTTTTAATATGGAAATCTGGCAAGACAGTGTTGTTATCTTTTTATTAGGAGATATACAGTTTAGTGCCAGTATCTTTAGAATTTATTTATTTCCATGTATTGTTAAAATTTAAAAGTTTCAAGCTCTGCCGCGAACGGTTTCAACACTGTCCAAAGGACAAAGATTCGAGACCGCTGCCAAACTATTTAATAATCGTAACAGGCGACCAATAGGATTTTAACAGTTGTGATATTTCTGATACCATGTTTCCTATTATTTAAATGATGTAATAAAGGCTTGGATCCAGACAGTTAATAACCATATTGGGGCAATACAATCTTTATCGTGAACCCTTTTCAATTATTGTTGAATGCTATAGTTTATGTTAGCCTTTAGTAAATGGCAATGCTCCAGATGTTTCTCTCAATCTCAATTTCTCTCAATCGCTGCAAAAAGCCAGAATGAAACGTGACTTATTTAAAGAAAATGACTTGCTAGAAAGTCTTTCAATTTCAAGAAGAGAAGCATCTTATGTTATTTATGGTAACCTTTATCACACACTTTTAATTGTTTAGTTACATCCCTTACTTGGAATTGTGTTATGTGCTGTACTATGATTTTGGAATATTTGCATTGCTCTTCTTAAATGTTAAATGCTATGTATATTCTACCTGTCATATATGCTTGCAGAAAAAATCCTCTCTCAGAGTCAGGTCCAAGCCATGGAGGCAAATACAATTGGTTACCATGTCAGATAGATAAAAGAAACATACTCAAACAGTTTTGTCAATGTCCCACCAAAAGAAGCTGAAATTCAAAAGGTGTACCCTAAACCGGACATGACCTATATTTGGGACAAAGTAGGTCACAGCGACAAACAATGGCCCGCTAAGAGGAACATACTGATGGGGTTTGATCAATATACCACCAACACAAGCTGAGACAAAAGAACGTGTACCCTAAACAGGTCGTAACTTATATTTCAAAATAAGAAGGTCAGAGTGACAAAAAAAAGGTTTACCCTGTCATGTCGATAAAAGGTTAATATGATGTATTTGGGTAAATATCACGTTAATAGAATCAGAGATACGCTAAACTGGACGTGACCTATATTTCGGAGGAAGTAGGTCACAGCGAAAACAGAAGTTCACCAAGTCGGGTCAATAAGAGTTACATACTGATGCAGTTTGATCACTATCCCTTTAACAGAAGCTGATATCCAGAATTTGTACTCTAAACCGGACGTGACCTATATTTCGTAGAAAGTAGGTCACAGTGACAAAACGTTGGTTCACCAAGTCAGGTCAGTAAGAGGAACATACTGTTGAAGATTGAATAATAATATCGCACCGATATAAGCTGAGATACACAACTTGTACCCCAAACCGGACTTGACCTATATTTTCGAAAAAGCAGGTCACAGGGACTGTAAATGTTAGTTTACCAGGTCTAGTCCAGAAGAGGAACATACGTATGTAGTGTGATCAATTTACCAGTTGATGAGATGCAGAACGTGTACCCAAAACCAGACGTGACCTATATTTCGGAAAATGTAGGTCAACGCGACAAAACTGGTTCACCAATTCAATAAAAAGAGACATAAATACTGATGCAGCTTGATCAACAGTTCACCAATAGACGCTAAGATTCAGAACTTGCACCAAAACCGGTCATGCCTATATTTCGAAAATAAGTAGGAAACACCGACAAAAACAGGCTAGCTTTAACTAACCCTACTGCACAGGTGCAACTTATGAACTACCTTTAAAGGGGAACTTCTTTTCAGACGACGACCTACTTTTAATGTCACTTCCATGTGTCCGAAGGTCATGAGCATACCATTTGAAGGAATCCCCAGCCATTAGGAAAATTATACTTTCCTTTTTTCTCTTCCATATCATAGAACCAAATCGTATTAAGTAACCCTAAGCTAAATAATAATCATTAATAACGCAGACCTAATAACAAATAACATAATTGAATTTCCCACCTAGTCTCTCATCCAATCAAAACGAAGCTTATGTATGTTTAGGACATGGGTGATTCCATGTACCTTTTCTGCCAATCAGACTGTCTGTTGCAATAGGGTACTGTAACCCTGACGTGTTGTGTTTATGCATTTAGACAAAAGTTGTGATTTTTGTGATATGAGTAAGATTTGACTAACCAAGGATTAAAGTTTAAGTATTAGTACACATCTAAACGTCCAGGGAGTATTTGTATGTAAACATGGGTGAGTTAAACGCTAGTATTTGAACTGGTGAG
This sequence comes from Cyrtodaria siliqua, assembly GCA_037043455.1. Classification (NCBI taxonomy): domain Eukaryota; kingdom Metazoa; phylum Mollusca; class Bivalvia; order Adapedonta; family Hiatellidae; genus Cyrtodaria; species Cyrtodaria siliqua. Next base: position 13,398 of record JAWPHD010018133.1, on the reverse strand, counting down.
TTTATCTGTTTATCTGTTTTCTGAAAAGGAACCAGGAAGTATAACCTATATAAAATCAGTCAAGATATGTTAGCGAACACGATTAAATAATAAAACAGTGGAAATATAGTGGATAATATGCATTTGTAAACACGTCTTACTTTGAGAAAATGATACTTTTGAAAGCAGAATACACACAAATAAGGCTGTTGATATATTGTATGCTGCGTATGCTCCATAGTCAGCGGACGTATTTACCACTTACGTAGACTACTACATAGTAATTTATAACCGATGCAAAGGATAGTATTGTGCCGGCGATACAGACTAAGGTAAAATCAACTTTTACAGCCTATTGTTTATGTGATCGTATTAAACTGATATTATAATATCAATAATTATAAATAAACTGCCATTTTTTAGCACTATTTTTGCACTCTGAATTCAGAATTAATTACGTCGCAATAATATAACACTGGAACTACTTTTGGATTTTTTAAATCTAAATATATCCCAGTATTGGGTGGTCTGATCGTGAAGGTTGTTTGTACTTATTTTTGCAGTGTTATGGAAGAATGACATATCGGTGATTGGTCACGCAGTTTGTATAAATCAGCTGAGCTGCGCGGTTTATAACATCGACTCGTTTTACGCCGATAACATCGCGATAAAATGAATTAAATTGAATTGAATTGGGTTTTAAGGCGCAAGAACACATGAAAGGTTATATGGCGCCTAACAAGAATGAACGTGCCAGGCTCATCATCCATTTACATCAACATAAAAATATGGAGAATAGGCCTAGAACCTTTTTACCTGTAGAATTGTAGAGTTGCTGCAAATTCTATAGTAGATACTTCGTTTACGATAGATCCACATTTCCACGTTTGCATACGCGGTGTCATGATAAAGAGCTTGAATGAGCATGATAAAAAATGGCAAAATAAATATAAATGGCGGGGTTTGTGTGTGTGTGTGTGTGTGTGTGTATGTGTGTGTGTGTGTTGGGGGGGGGCGGGGGGCAGCCACACAGGTCTTCATATTTATTTTAATGCATAAATACGTCCAAACCACACAGGTCTTCATATTTATTTTAATGCATTAATACGTCCAAAAAATCGCAGTATTCACTTTTTTAATATTGGTCGTTTTAAAGCTGCATTAGCCGGACTTTTTATCTTATAAAGCACAAAATAATTACACATTACACAACTACCACTACTGAAAATTTACTGCATAGAAAAAAGATGTTTTGACGGAATTCAATAGCGGTCCAAAACAAAATGTACAAAAAAGTACCACTTCATAGGATTGAACTCTGAGCCCACACTAAAATTACAACTGCGAGTAAGGTGAACGGGCTTCCGATTGAGCTATACGCGGGACATTTATACGACGCAATACACGGGACAGTTATACGATGCAATACATACTGTAATCGAGACCTAATGCGCTAATGGATATCACGTGAGCAACAGAAATGTAAATATTGCGGTCCCAGCAATGTTTATAAACAATGAACACAATTTTTTTATTTTTTTTTATTTTCAAATTAACGAATTTATTATTACATGATTATTTGGATCTATGCTCATGTTAGTTTACAGTCATGTAGCAGATTCTATACATGTCGCAGATTTTTTTTCCCTTATGCTCAGCATATGGCTAACTTACGGACATCCCTTTAAGGTATACATACACTAGATTAATATAAAACAGTTTTGAATTTTAAATCACTGATAACTTTCAGAGATAAAGAAAGCTTAATTAATAATTATTTCACGTGACCTTTGTAGTGTAGTGTAGAAATACGTATCAACACGTGCATCAGCTTTTTTTAAAGTGCATACATATATATTAACACGTGCATCACACTTTGCAGTGTAGATATACGTCTGAACACGTGCATCAAGTGCACACTAAACATACAAAATGTGACAGTAGACCCTATTTGTATCTTGTTTTATAATTATACAAATTTAAACTATGAACTTGACATGATTGTAATACATACAGTTCATGGACAAATATCCGACAACAGCCACAATCCAGAAATATGCACTTAATTTGAGAAATGCCATTATATTAGTAAAGCTTTACTTTTTTTCAAAATACTTAAACGGGGAAAGCGGATTACACTTTCCTTAATGGGATTTTGAAAGGCAACAAAAAAACCTACGTAGAGTTTAAAACTGTTCACTTTCGGTTTGCTGATCATGCTAAAATAGAATATCGATTGTACGAATTGTATTCGTCTTGACATGGATGGTAGCGTAAATACGATAACGTGATAGAGATAATTGATTGAATTGAATTGAATGTTGTTTACACGACCATCCCGAAGTATGTAGCGAGATTGAAATTGGCACCTCGTTGTATTAATCCGGTATAATTTTGACTTTAAAAGGACACATGGCAATCTTGAAGTTTTCAAGCGTTAAAATTAGAGTCTCGATATATGACTTTAAACCTGCTTGCATATAATTAAATATCAAAGGACTAAAGGTCCTGAGAGTCGCCCAAGATTGAACAGTGTCTGTCTTCTTGGTGAGGTTAAAGGTTATGGTAAATTGTACATGTGTGGCGTATTAAAATGAAATGTTGCTGGTTAGAACATGAGATGTTTTTTGTACTGGAGTAAGCGATCTGAATCGATACGTACGTTGTTAGGTACTTGTGAAGAATCTGTGTCTGTATTGGTTCAACCCAGGAAAGCATGGTTAGGTTAACTGACTGGCGTACATAACGGAAATACTGTTGATAAATAAGACACTCGCGCATTTGTTCAACGGAAATAAAACAGACCGATTGACCTGCTGGTTTTATTGAATTGAATTTGGTTTTAAGGCGCACAAACACATGAAAGGTTATATGGCGCCTAACAGGAATGAACATGCCGGGCTCATCCTCGATGTACATCGAGATAAAGTATGAAGAATGGGCCTTGAACCTTCTCACCTGCAGAACTGCAGAGTTGCTCCAAATTCTATTGTAGACACTTCATTTATGCTGGAGTCACGTTTATTGTTTCTCTGCCACTGCTCTAGTGATTTGAGCGAGATGGCACCTGAAACAATGCAGGGGTCATGATGAAGACCTTTAATGAGCATGAAAAAAAAAAGGAGATAAAATGAACATGAAATTGGGGAGGGGTGGGGGTTCTACCCCTCTGCCTATCCTCCAGCAGGATCTGCAGTGGCCCTATTATTTGCCCCGAAACCACACGGGACCTGCTGGTTTTATGTTTCAAGTAGAACATTGTAAGGCTGTTAATTGTAACAAGATGATATATTCCTGACAGAGAGACTGTATTTAGTGTTTAATCATTATGCCAGCAAGGAATCATTTTTTCTTTGTATATGTAGACATCAGGGTGGTATGAAAGAAACAGAAATGTAGTTATGTTGTTTAACTTTTTATTTTAATTGCGAGTACTTGGAGCATGACAATTGTAAGCAGAAATCAATATAACTCATGGGTGAACATATACTGTTAACTGCAAAATATCGTGTAACCTCTCGTTTTCTTGTAAATATTGGTATATAGCTCAGCTGCTCTTTCAAATCTGTCTTACTCTGTTTATACTGTTTGTAAATATTTGTACATATTAAGGAAAACAAAGAAAACGATTAAAAAGAGACGTTGAGTTATATAAATCCGTCTACAAGAAAACGAAAGGTTAAAAGTTATTACAAAGTTAATAACAACTAAAGCAGTAAAAATATATCAATAAAAATATATGAACTGTAAACAAACAAAGAAGTATCTGGTATATTGCATTTTCTTCTGATTAATGTATCAACTTATTTAATAAGTAGTGAAGAGCAGTAAAACACAAGAGCATTTGCTTTATTTACAGCATAACGACCCTTAACACATGTCTAAAACGTGGTAAAAGCTTGTTAGAGACAAGATGAGCAAAGCCACATTATCTAGGTCACGCTGTAGGCCACGCATGAACGGCATGAGTTAGAAATTGAGGCGGAAAATGTGTTGATTGCTTATTTTTCGTCAATGATTGAACATTTTCAAATTAATGGTCTGCATGACTGGATAATTATCGAGTTTCTGCTGCACTATCGAATGAAACGAATCAATATTAAGGAGATACATCCGGGTAACTACGCTATTGAAGCTTTCCATTCATATGGGTATGCGTGTATTAATACGCATAGTATTTCAGTACATTTACAAAAAAGACACGTATATACTATATACGATGAAAATTATTCACAATCAGTAGTTATCTTATTCGATATACATAACGTTCATGTCAATCACCGATATACATAACGTTCATGTCAATCACCTTATCAAATTAAGTTATACTTCAACTACATTCTCAAAGTGCGTAAAGCTCCTCGTCCAAAAACTCGTATTAATGCGCATAGTATTTCAGTACATTTACAAAAAAGACACGTATATACTGTATACAATTACAATTATTCACAATCTGTAGTTAATATTATTCGGTATACATAACGTTCATGTCAGTCACCTTATCAAATTAAGTTATACTTGAGGCAGTTAAAGGAACTACATTCTCGAACTGCGTAAAGCTCCTAATCCAAAAACTCCAACATCAGACATTTCAGTATACATGACTCCAAAGAGTCAGCCATGCTCACGCATTGCGACTCAAAAAAGTAGAGTTGTTTTTTTTCCTTCTTATTTCACCACAAGTTTTAATATATTATTGGTGCAATATTATCACCAGTTAGAAGTATTCAAAAACAATTCGCTATATACCATTATTATAATTAATATTAATGATTGAACAAATAAAATGTATGTGAAAAACTAACGGGACGCCGCTAGTTTTTAAATAAAAAATCAAGATTGCCGTGTGTCTCTTTAAATCTGCTTATATATTATTATTTAAGGATTTAAATAGTTCTTTGTTATACATGTACTACCGTATATTGGTGCAATATAATGACACATGGGAAATAGCATTAGCCAGAGTGTGAGGGAGTGTGTGGAGTAGGGGGGGATGTGGGAGTAGTGGATGTGGGAGTGGGGTAAGGGTTGGGGAGTTGGGGGGAAGAAACCTTATTAACACTCTCTCCTGTAAACAATAAGATCCTGCCATGTTATCTTCTTTGTGTGTGTATATATTTTCAATAGTAATTCTTGCATATTAAAATAATATCATTTAAAAAAATCTGACTTTCTTAAATTTCATTTACAACAATACATGTGTGTAGTTCCGTTAGCCTCGTTAGCCGGATGAGGACGTAAACAGTTTCGAGGTCGCTCTCAAAGCACGTTAAATAATCATATTCATATATTCGATAGTAAGAGTAGGGCACGGATCCCAGGTACTATGTTTTCTTTCCCTCTCTCATACATATAATGGATCCTGCTTGAAACAGTTGTAAACTCTTAACTCGATCTATACGACTGACCTTGTATTTTTTATATTATCAATGGTTTGTAAGAAAGCCATCTTACATTCGCCTACTTCTGTATCAAATTTGTGTTTACACATAATTGATTTGCGAAGTGTATGGTAATTTAAAGTCCCTATCCCGCCCTATACAGGCACATTTTACAACGGATAAACACCGTTTCTATACCTACCACGAGGTATATACATAACTTACATATTTTTAGACTCCAAACTCTAAACGGCTTTAACCAGCCAGGCCAAACCCCACAACTGGAGCGTCGAATTAACAGTTACCAACTCATAATTCATTTTACGCATATTAAATCACGGGTACTTTAAGAACCAATGTGAATAAACCTATACTTTTTATTGGCACATATACATTATTATATGATTTGAACACCTGGATAGAGCTTTGATAAACGGTTTTATAGCGTAATTTTGCGTTATTTGGTGTGTTAGTTTCTTTCAGTATCATCGTATTGTTTCATTTTGCGTGTTGTCGTTTCAATTCGCATGAAATCGGTTACACTGCACTTATTCAGTAATGTTACGTGACATACAGCCAAATGTATAAATGGCTAATGTGTTTTCTTTGTATTGATTCATAATGCACCATACTAATTTACATTTCAGTGAATCACTTCGACTTTTTTAATTTTAGTTTAAAATATTCCGTTTCTGATTGTGTTGTATTGCATTAATTATCTGGTTAAAGGGTTTTGTAACGACATAATAGAACAATTTTAAAATAAGCGATGTGGTTTGACATTTTTACACCACACACCAAACCAAATGGTATCGTACTGAATAAATACATTTCACGCGTACCATTTCAAGTCGCACCTCATCATACTTCATGTTAAATTAAAGTAGCCAATAACAGACATATTTTACAACGTTTGCAGATCGTTTCTAAACCTACCGACGACAACATATATACATAACTTACATAATAACATTGAAAATCCAAACTCTATTGACACAATATAAGTCTTTAACCAGCCAGGCCAAACACAAAAAATGGAACTTCGATTTAAGAGTTACCAACTCATTTTACGCATATTCAATCACGGGTAGTTTAAGAACTCGTGAACAAACCCATACGTTTAATCGGCACATATACATTATTATATGACCTGAACACATGGACAGAGTTTAGATGAACGATTGTGTAGTGTAATTATGTCGTTATTTGGCGGGTTAGTGCCTTTACATATGTCACATTGTACCACTCGCACAGACCTTCAGCTGACGGATATATTCGAGCTTATGCCTGATTAACTTCATTAACTCGTTGGCAGAACTGCTATGCAAGATCCTCTATGTATGCTAGATACTCCATATTATTGCATTATTATTTGATGAATAAGATCTTATATTATGTATTAAAGGGACACACGGCAATCTTTATTTTTTAAAAACTCACGGCGTCTCGTTAGTTTTTCTGCATAACTTGCATTAACTTTGTTCAATCATTAATATTAATTATAAGAATTTTTGCTTATTATTAATTTTTGATATAATTGCACCAATAATAAATTAAAACTGATAATATAATAAGACGAAACAGTGAATACTTAAACTTTGATTTATTTCAATGCAACCAGGGTAAAAGTAAAAAAGATACTGGATATATAAATCGAGACACCCATTTCAAACACTTCAATATTGCCGTGTGTCCCTTTAATATATAATTCTTAACACGTATGTTTGAATCTTTCCATCCGTGTCAAATATATTGGTTTAAAGATGTTAACTACTCAGACTACCATTCGTTACTATAGAAAATATGCTTAGGTTACTAATTTATAAATGTTAAAAATATTTGGGAAGAACAAATGCGTCGTCATAGTGAACAGTTAATACACTTTGAACAGAAACAAAACGTTTAAGAAATATGTATTTTAGGAAATTAATGGGTACTGCGCAATACTAATTTGACGTTCTCTTAATACTTTCTGTTGAGAAAAAAAGCGGGTAATTTCTAATACTTGTACCGCAGTAGAAAATGACTATTCCGCGGTCTGAACATATAACTTTCTCGCACTTATTACTTACCGCCTACATTCCAAGGCACATCATTGTTGGAACTGTATAAACGGAAAAATAATGTAAATATAAGAATTGAATGTGTATATTTTCGGTGTTTTTTCCATACAGCGCGCTATATGGAAAAAAATGCCGTTCATTACCAGCGTTCAAAACCGCTATTAAACGCGCTTCACGGAATTTGCCGTATACTGTCGGCGTTCAAAACCACATAAACGCAAAACAATCCGCGAATCAATTATTTATTGTATTTAAATGTAGGTACACCAATGATTTTATCACCATTTGCACGAACCTTTTCCACAAATCAGTATAAACTTCACCAGTATAAACCAACTAAAAAAAGTAGAGCCCATTTTTTTTTTTATAAAGGGTCAAACATTTTTGAATATTCCGCCTTTATACTGTTCATACAGTTAGGTCTTACAGACGTGTGTTCTATACTACTTTTTTAATTATTGTGCATTTTGAGACCCCCGCCAATAGTCCAGGATGTATACACATATAAAGTCTTATATTATCGTCCTCTTTTCCGTCCGTGCCTCCCTCATTTCGAAGTCCAAGTTCTACTAAACGGATTGCAACGACAACTATGTATGCGTGCATGCTCTCGCGCTCTTTTTGGTGAAAAAAGACACTTATTGCATGACTTTTGGGTTTGAAAGGACACGATTTTTAATTATCGTGTAGTGGTAAATACAATAGATCTTCGAGATCTTTGACTTCTTGGTTACGATCATTCTTTATGGTCCCGCCTTAATTCCATTAAGCGATAAGAAATTCCAGACCTGTAGAAGGGGTTGCATGTGGTATGCAAGTTAATACTAGGATGCTGTCGTTTTTTCATTGTGAAGCTTTCTCTTCATAGCCTCTACCACGCCAGTAAATATTCCACCTTAACTGTCGCAATGGACTGTGTGCAATAGCGGTAAACACAACATAAAAAACAATTAATAAAAAAAAAATATATATATATTATGATACAAAACTTACTTGTATCTATATGCGAAACTCCCAGAAGAAACGCTAAACAACAGCTTTTTACAAATCTATCCATAGTAAATGTTTTGTATTTAAACACACATTATTCTGTTGCGTGATGTAAACGTGCATTAATTAACGTTCATTCAACAAATCCCTTGAGGGGCATTCACAAAGCAAGAACAACAGTACCTCATTTCTTCATTTTAGAAAGTGGGACAATGTCTGCCTATTTAAACATTCAGGAAACAGATGATTAAATGCAACACAATGATCCAGGTCGAACCGACTTTTACCTTTGTGTAAACTATTATTATAAACTATATGGACTTTTTGTTATATTTTGGCGTGCAAATTATGATTATGCCTTTAAACAATAACATGTGTGGATGTTTAGTGTCAGTTTTAAAAGCATTTCACAGCAAAAAGTTTAGCCGTACCAGTAAAATGGCATAATGTATGTACACATTTAATTCAGATAACTTATGTTTATACTAGTAAACAGTATATATACCTCCGGTATAGTTTTTGTATTGATTTTCATTTGAACATAATATTTCTACAGTTTATTTCATAAACTTTTGAATGTCCCTCGGCAGTTGAGAGACAAGTATAAATAGAAAATATTGGGATCCCCAGTAGCAAAGTATATTTAAATCCTTGTAATAAAAGTACTAGAAATACGTTTAGGAAAACGTAACATATGTGATATAGCATATATAGTTATTTATTGAAAACAAACATATTTAATGTTTTCCTGAAAAAATATCGCAGAGTACTGTATGTATTTTGTTTTAATTTTATATAATTGGTATAACGCCCGTTTGAAAAACGGCACATATTATGGTTTGCAGTTGTCCTTTACGTCCGTCCGTCCGTAAACAAATCGCATTCCAGACGATAACTCCAAATGTATGAAACCTGCCATCATGAAACTTCATAGGTACATTGCCCTAAGAGAGAAGAGAAACCCATTTGTTTTTTGAGGCCAGTAGGTCAAAGGTCGGGCACAGTGACCTTATATGGAAATATGCATTCCGCACAATAACTTCAAAACCATAACATCTACACTCATAAACCACCAAAGATACATTGCCCTAGGTAAGAGGAGGAATCCTGTTGTTTTTAAGGCTAATAGGTCAAAGGTCAAGGTCACAGTGACCTTATATGGAAATATGCATTCCCTACAATGACTTCAAAAAACCATTAGACCTGCACTCATAAATCTTCATAGGTTCATTACCATTGGTGAGAGGTAGAACACTATTGATTTTAGGGCCAGTAGATCAAAGTTGAAGGTCGCAGTGACCTTATATAGAAATATGCATTCCGTACAATAACTTCAAAATCATAACACCTACACTCATACAACTTCATAGTTACATTAAATTAGGTAAGAGGAGGAACCCTATTGTTTTGGGGTCCAGTAGATCAAAGGTCAAGGTCACAGATACCTTATATGATAATATGCATACCGCACAATTACTTTAAAACCGTAACTCATTCACTCATGAAACTTCATAGGTACATTGCTTTTGCTGAGAGGAGAAACCCTATTGATTTGGGTCAGTTGGTCAAAGGTCATGGTCACCTTGACCTTATATGGAAATAGGCATTCCGCCGCGCGATAACTTCGAAACTATAATACCCAATCATGAAACTTCGTAGTTACACTGCCCATTGTCAGAGGAGGAACCCTATTGCTTTTGGGGCCACAAGGCCAAAGGTCAAGATCACCAGTATGTATTCCAAATGATAATTCTAGGAGTTGAATGCCTACATTCGGGAAACTTTGTAGGCACATTTCCCTTGGTGAGAGGAGAAGCCCTATTTTTTGGGGGGTTAGTAGGTCAAAGGTCAAGGTCACCATGTCCTGATATTGACATACACATTTCAAATGACATATGGGGAAGACTATTGCTTTTGGGTTCAGTAGGTCATAAATGTCACATTGACCTGATAATGACCGAAGTCTAAAAGACATTTTTCCCACTGGAGCTTGTAACTATAAGAAATATTGATTTTATGCTAAGTCGGTCAAATGACAAGGTCACTGTGACCTGATCATGATGCATTGTTTCCCGTTGTTATTCACGAACTATTTGACCTACAATCTTGAGACTTTATACAAATAGTGTGCTGGGTTAAACAATATCCCCTATCATTATTTTTGTTAGAAAGTCAAATGTCAAGGTCGTATTGACCTGACACCTATGAAATGCTTTTTAACATAACAAAAACTGTTCCCAACACTGATACCTGTACTCCGGTCGTACTATTTATCATTAGTGCACATGTATACAGCTGATAACAAACAATTATATTGCGACACATTTATAGACTGCATTACGTTATGGTAATGCAATGTTATGAAGCTAATATCGTTTAAAGGGTCACACGCAATAGTGCTATACAATTTTTTTTTCTAAAAGCATGTTAGTGCAGTTTCCTGTTATTTGTGGACTGTAACTGTGTTCTGGACATGTAACTGAACCCTTGAATGCATCCCATCATTCTTTTGGCAGTTTAAGATGTGAATTTCAAAAGTGAACGTAGACTGGGTATGCATGAGAGGCTGAGCAAATATTCACAGTTGTTTCAGGGTTTGTAAACTTGCTCAACATTCTTCCTTATAAGTAAGTAAGCGTCTCCGTGGCCGAGTGGTTAGCGACGTTGCGTTGTAAACCTTCTCGCCTCTCACCGCTGCGGGTTCGAATCTCACTGGGAGCTCGACTTGTGAGGAAGTGTCGATTCTTACGGATAGCGGAAGGTGTACAGTACTGGTTAGGAAAAGTCCGTGCTCAGTCTCCACAACAAAAAAATCGACCGTCATATATAACCTGAAATGAAAATTTACGTAAAACACCATACAAACAAATCTTACAAGTAACTAAACGCTACCTTTTTATTTTTAATAGCAGACATAGTTGGTTTCATGAAGCAGTAAGTTACCTAGTATCTGTACGAGGTTTGCGTTTTCTACATGTCTTTAAACATGAACGATTTCGAAACAAGTAGGAGAAATATTTTGTGCATAAATTTAAACCTTTAATGGAATTATAAGTTCCTGCACACATTTACGTTATTAATGCTAAACTAGCAGCCGACGAACAGAGAAGAGGGTCTCCCAGGGGTTTTGGGGAACAATGGAGCATGGCCATTTATTTTTTGGGGAGCAAGGAAACATTGTCTGTTATTGATAATATTTTTGGGGAACAAGGAAACATTGGAAATATATTTTTGAGGAACAAAGCAAAACATTGGGAACAAAGGAACATTGGTCATATTTTCAGGGAACAAGGAACCCCCTGGGCGGGCCTCAAAAAGCAACAACACCTTTCACATTTTATGTACACTAATGTGCACACTGCAAAGCATGGCGGTTTATATGATCAAACGTGCATATATGACATATATTGAATAGAAAATATAAATAGTAAGCTGATATCTGTTATTTTTAAATATCCAAAAACGTCATAGTTCAGGTGTTGGTGTGCAAAGTTAATCAATAAATGTTAAACTATACGCCCTTTAGTAACACTATACTATGTGGGGTAGTAGAAATATTGATGGAAATATTTGTTTTATGTAGTATAAGCATACCTGGCTTACGCCAGTATACAATATACTGAACATTATGTGACATGGATCATATATATAGTATTACAGATCAGGTGTGTCAAATATGTTAAGACGATAAATGATAGAAATTCAGTAATGTCAAACTCAGTAATGCAGAACGAAGAATAGTGTAATATTACAGCCAGTTCTTTACAGGTATGAAATTAAAAATAAAATCATTGTTTGGGAATATTCGTTTTGTCGAAGGTTGTTGATATGCACCGTTTGAACTATATTTAAGATTTTACTGGTATGTAAAAACAATAGTTTACATCAAAAACTGCTAACAATACATTAGATGATACTGCCGTGATATACATTTATAGGACATTTTAAGCGGTAATATTCGCCTCATCATGAAAACAATAATTGAAACTAGAAGGACATTTCTTATTAATTAGGAACTGACATCTCACACTCAAATAAACACCTACAAAACGGACTAAGCTCGAATGTAATGTTACATATTTGATTTCTTTTTAAACTATTTCATATTGGCTTTACGCGTATGAATAGTTTACATTTATTTTTAAACTATTTCATAGTTGCTTTACGCCTATGAATATTTGACCATATTTGGAAAATAAGTACGGAAAAACCTATGACGTCACTGACCTTGAACTTTAATAAAATAGTAAATAATATCTGCCATTTTGTTTTGAATCGAAAAGAATGAGAAAAAAAAGGCTGACACTGTAAACGGATTTTATAATATTAAGCGTTATGGATTTTTCTGTCGGAATGTTTTAAATGGTATTGCAAATTTTGGAACCGGCGAGTTAAATAAGGGGAATAGTACCTGTGGCCGAATAACGTATTTATCTTTTTGGGCAATGGTGTAATGCAATTACTGACTTTTGCAACGATCAAGTGAACGTAAATTTTACACGTCAATATCGGAATAATAATCAAAGTGCTGAAGGCACTGATGGGCGGTGCTTTTGTAAGTGTTGGAATGGATGGGAAATGGAAGTGCTGTAAATATGATTCCATGATTTCTTTTTTACATTCAGTGATGTTTCAGATTATTGATATTCCTTACCAATTTCGTATTTCATGTTCATTTTATCATTTTTGTTCATGTTCATTAAAGGTCTTCATCATGATCCCAGCATTGTTTCAGGTGCCATCTCGCTCACATCAAAAGAGCAGTGGCAGAAAAACAATAAACGTGGCTCCAGCGTAAATGTAGTTTCTACGATAGAATTTGCAGCAAATCTGCAGTTCAGGGTGAGAAGGTTCTAGGTCCATTTTCTATATGCATGGAGGATAAGCCTGGCATGTCCATGCCTGTTAGGCGCCATATAACCGTGCGCCTTAAAACCCAATTCAATTCAATTCGTATTTAAAAATAATTATGTATATATTAGTTC
>JAWPHD010018132.1:0-41287 GCA_037043455.1 Cyrtodaria siliqua | reverse complement strand
TTGGGACTAATTTTTCTGCATATAAAGCTGTTTTGTTATTTTCCAGCAGTTCATGTTGATAATCTGACCTTCATTCTGTTTTTACTTCTATTCATTCGAGTGCTGAAGGATAGTCATTATGAGTTTTGTGAAGTTCGCAAGGGTATTCCAAATCTACTTCAAGTATATAACCCTTATCATTACCTTGGGGATAAATGTAATCAGTAACTAGTTCTAGACCATGCACCCATTTGAACCCACCAAAGGGCAAAGGTTGGTTCATCGTCCAGCCATATACGTAGGTTTACATTATGCAGTTCTTGTCTTTCTCATGGTTATAGTCAGAAATATTTTGATTGTTTGCTTTGGCAAGCCTTTTCTATACCATTGAAATCCCACCCCTCGTGCCCTTCTCTATAAATAAATGTTTGTAATAGTCAGTAGTTCTAAATTTATATTCGTATAAGCCTGCGGCTGTGTAGTAATGCGCTGGGTCAAGTTTATAAGTTTCCATACATGTTTTTCTGAAAGTTTGGAATACGTCGGCTAGTAAAGTGATGTCTGTTTTCAAATATAAATCGTGATAATCGCCGAGTGTTTTACAGTTGAATTATTTTTTATATTTTCTGCGAGTATTCATAATCTTTTTTACTTATACCCTCATCTGTCCGACTACTGTAGAATTTCTCTATTTGGGATAATTGCGTCTCTTGGAATGTGTCAAAACTGTCCATATACTCGTAGGGATAGACAACTTTTCTGAGAAGTACAGTTTCAGCGCCAAATTATTTTCTTGTAATTTTAAAATCGTCATTTGCCTCTATTAATTTATCTAGGGATGATAACATAAACAGTTAACTATCTAAGAATTTAGGTTGGCCGAGGTTGAAACATGTATTTTTCTGTATTGTTGGGAATACACGTAATATTTCCTGACACCTTTGCTATTTTTTGCATTATTAGATGGCTTTCATAGCCCTTGAGGTTATGGAAAATTACATACAATCAATTCTTGTCCGGGCTATATCTCAATAACTTCTTAAAATTTCGAGAAACTTGCTATGAAGTATCAATATCGAGTGAACATGCGCATACTATCATGACGTTCCGGTTTGATACTTTTCACTGAGTTATGGCCCTTTGTGTTTCTAATATATATATAATACATAATTATTGTCTATTTCTTGGCTATTTCTCAAAAACTCCTTGTTAGAATTTAGTGAAACTTGCTAGGGAGTATCAATATCAAGTGGAGATGTGCATACTGTCATGACATTCCTGTTTAATAATTTTCAACTGAGTTATGGCCCTTTGTATTTTTAATGCATTTCATACTTGGTAGTGAAATAGAAAATTCTTGTCCGCGCTATGCGCATATTGTCCTGACGTTCCGGTTCGATAATTTTCCACTGAGTTATGGCCCTTTGTATTTCTAATATATATATATAATACACAATACTTGTCTGGCTATTTCTCTGAATATTCCTTGTTAGAATTTATTAAAACTTGCTAGGAAGTATCAATATCAAGTGGAGATGTGCATACTGTCATGACATTCCGGTTCAATAATTTTTCACTGAGTTATGGCCCTTTGTATTTTGAATGCATTTCATACTTGGTAGTCAAATAGAAAATTCTTGTTCGAGCTTTTTCTCTATAATGTATGTCTATATATATTGTAGGAACAAAGTCGTGTATGTTTACCCACTCCACAAAAGTTGCCAGCGGGGGGTATTTGTCCACCTCCGGCGACAGTTCAAGTTATATCTACTTTTACTAAGTTATCTTGTTTTGCACCAAGGAAGAGAAAAATAGGGAAGGTAATGGGCGGGTTGGGCTGGGGTGGGTTGGGGGAGGGCGGGGCGGGGCGGGGCGAGAGAGAGAGAGAGACACACACACACACGGGAACTTGACGAATTAAGAACATATATACGAGTATCATCTCTAGGGCATCATATACACCCGAGGATGAGACTGAGTAGTTAAACAAATTATTGCGAATGTTAGATGTTCTAATTTCTTGTGAGGTGTGTATCATTTCCCATCAATCATGATCGGTCTAGTTCCCGCCGCGTATATATTATTTGTGGTTGCTGTCTTTACCCAGGGTAATGCAACCCCTGTGGGCCCCCTACCCCATCCCCCACACTCCCACACACACACAAGCACAAAAGAGACGATGTATTTCTTAGCACTTTATTATGGACTCTTACTCAAGGGACGTAAGTCTGCATAACATAATTTCACAGGAATAAGTTTAAGAATACAAATGTTGTCTCGCTTTAAAGATTTCAGACAATAATATTTAAAAAAACAAAAGAACACAAACCATTTCATTTAAATTCTACGGTATCGTATACATGAAATTAACATTATTTTTATATCTTTTTTTTTAATATTTTGTAGATCTATTTTTGTTTTTTTAATTGGCTAAATAAAATGTATGTCTTTATGATAGCAAATCTCGCGTTTGTTCAATCAATTTAATGCACCGTTATTACGAAGTATGTTAATTTATCGCGTGTTTTAGCTGCTACTTTGCTACAGGTGTTTCGTAGAAGAATGAATAATAAACGTTTATAATTAAAACTGTATTGTACTGAATTAACAAATTAATGAAATAAAATGGTAATAGATTCCATTAGCTTTAACTTACGTGTATTGCCTATATTCTGGCTCCGGCTCCGGCTATATTTATCCCGGACTCGGAAAGCTGCTATGTTACTGTTCATAAAACAACAGTATTTCAGTAAGAATACCGGGACGTAGTCATATTGGTATACAGGCATTTTGTGGGTCTTTTACTACTTGAATTACGTATCAATTTTAGGGATATAATCTACAATTATTATCTGCGCATGCGCGTAGAACTGGTTTTAACCGGTTTTTAATTAATAAATAAATAAATTTTACTGCAAGAATTAGATGTAAATTAGACAGCGTTTAAATCCGTGAATTAATGATTATTAGTTTGCTGGTTTTAGCAACTGAGATATTGTTTTTGTTGATGTTGTTGTTGTTGGTGGTGTTTCTTTAGTTTAATTTTAGGGCTCTTTTTTATTTTTTTTATTTAATTAATTATTATTGTTATTATTGTTTTTTTTTGTTTTTTGATACGCTCTATAGAATTTGGTCATTATCATAACACTTGTTTGCTTTCAGATTAACCACCGTGGCTCCAGCGTAAATGGCGTGTCTAACACAGAATTGTTAGTAACACTTCCGTTCTGTAGGTAAGAAGGTTCTAGACCCAATCTGCATGTAACTGGAGGGTGGGCCTGGAATGGTCATTCTTGTTGGCGCCATATGACCTTTAAAATATTGGTTCGCCGTAAACCCCACTTATTTATAACATCACGTATGCCTACTTATGCATTAAAGGAACAAACGGCAATCCTGATTTGTAATGATTTTGTTTTTTTAAACTAGCGGATCTGATTGCCTCGACATGCAGTTATATGCAAGCATGTTTTATGCCAAAATGATATTCGAGATGCTAATTGTATTGTTTAATAACTACTTCAACATTGCCGTGTGCCCCATTAAAGAATAATTTGACAGTTAAACCTAATGGGTACGTATTGTATATTATGATTATTGTTATAAACAAGATAATATGGCGCTTTTTTATGTTTTATTATAAAAAATGTTTAAAGTAACTTACTCTCCAAATAACGGCACAAATAAACTACAAAAACGTTTATAAAGTCTCTGTCCATGTGTTTAAGTCATATAATAATGTATATGTGCCGTATACAAGTAAAAGTTTTATTCACGGTTTCTTAAAATACTCGTGATTGAATATGCGTAAAATGAAATACGAGTTGGTAACTCTTAATTCGATGCTCCAGTTTTGGGGTTTGACCTGGCTGGTTTAAGCCGTTTATATTGTGTCTATAGAGTTTAGATTCTTAATATATGTAAGTTAGTTATATACCTCGTCATCCGTAGTTGTAAAATGTGCATGTTGATTGCGAGGCAGGGACTAGCTTGAACGAGTTTTGTCCCCAATTAATTCCACCCACAATATATAAATTTAAGTCGGATGCATCCCGTCCATTTAACACTCTAACGTTGTGGAGAGGTTTTGAATGCACTATCATTCATATTAATCTAAGCGTACACTTGATAAATTGAAAAAGGCGGTTCATATAGACGCATGAATTACCATCATTTTTCAATGAACGGAGCTTTTTTATATACGCGACACGGGGGTAACAGAATGTTTATTCAATTTGGTAAACTATGTATACTTGAGATTTGTAGAGTGACATACAGATTGTACAATTTAGTTTATCAATATGTATTATATATATGGGCTTCATAGTAGTCTCCGGCACATGTATGGACCTTAAACCATTTTAAACAAATTTTTACAACATATGTACACTGTTTCTAAACCTGTTTTCATTTATTACTACTATATGCATATGGAAGTAGTTATGCATATGGAATCTATTCGATAATAAGAGTAGGGCACGGTTCCCGGATTCCTGTGAACCTTCACCTCTCTCTGGGGCGGCTCTAAATAACCTATACTGTGTTGATGAGCCGTTAAACAACATTCAATTCAATTATGCATATGGAAGTTTAGCCTTTCACTACTTTTAAGTTGATATATGGAATATATCCAACTTGTCACATGACTGTTAATAAATACAGTGTAAAAACCTTATTCTTTACCAACTATAGCATTTTCCATGATATTTCAAGAAACTAACCTGCAAAATAAGGGCAAAATTACACAAAACAGGTCATATACTAATGTGTATGTATCTATTAAAAGTATAAGTTTATTAATGAGTTCTTAAAATTTCCGTGATTGAATATGCATAAAATGAAATATGAGTTGGCAACTCTTAATTCGACGCTACAATTTTGGGATTTGGTATGGACGGTTAAAGCCGTTTATATTGCGTCTATA
This sequence comes from Cyrtodaria siliqua, assembly GCA_037043455.1. NCBI lineage: Eukaryota > Metazoa > Mollusca > Bivalvia > Adapedonta > Hiatellidae > Cyrtodaria > Cyrtodaria siliqua. The sequence goes on along the minus strand of JAWPHD010018132.1, from coordinate 36,384 downwards.
GAGCTGGGATACTCAACATATGTAAGTTACATATACCTGGTAGCTTAACAGATACAGCTGATCTTCATCATTAATTAGTTTATGAACAAATCACATTTAATGGTGAAAAAAAAGAATATTATTCAGACTCATAGGCATAGGAACATGTGGAGCAGCCCCTCACCCCTACACCCCAACTCCCCCCCCCCCCCACCCACACGTCCAACACCCATAATGTGAGAGGTGGTGCCAGAATATGTTTGCCACCTCCCCAAATATTTTGCCAGATTATGGCTTAAAGGGACACATGTCAATCTTGATTTTTTAAAAACTAGCGGCGTCCCGTTAGTTGTTTCTACATAAATTGCATTTGTTCAATCATTAATGTTAATTATAGGAATTGTATTAACCACTTGTTCTTGCATATCATTAATTTTTGATATTATTGCACCAGTAATATATTAAAACTAATAGCATAATAAGACGAAATAGTGAATACTTAAAATTTTATTTATTTAAATGTCACCAGGGTAAAAGTAAAAATGATACTGGATATATAAATCGAGATACCCATTTCAAATATTTCAAGATTGCCGTGTGTCCCTTTAACACCATCACCCCCATCCCAAACCCACAAAAAAATAAACAAAAAAAGTCTGTTTTTGTCCTAAAATAATGAAAATGTTCAGTTTGGCATTCGAGGCATCCGAAGTATGTAGGTTCGAATCCGCTAGAACATGGTAAGTTTATTATTCTCCACAAAAAGCGAGGAATAGTACACAGTCAATCTTGAGAGCTACATTATACATGTCTAATGGTTCATACGAAACACGTAATTCTCGTAAAAGTACATATATTTTAAGCCAAAGACCAAACAATGATCAGGTCTATGGGAGCGTTAACTAATACTGAAAGTGCCACCAACAAGAACTGTAAAGAAACATTTTCTTTTACAAAATCCATACCGCACCATTCGCACCATTTTAACTCAATATAACGATACGCGTTTACCACCGTTACTATTCTGTACGGTTCGGTGCGTTTATTATACCCTTGGGGGAAAAATAGAACAGCCGTATTGTTATTTCAGAGGAATATTGCACATAACGTGTTGAACTGCTTGTCCAGTTACTTGTGTTTTCATTTGTGTATTGGATATGATTAAAACATGAGACATGTGTGGATACATAGGCTCACTTTTGTTTATTTTGTGTTTAATTACAGTTTTACATTTTGGAACTGTTAACGGTAAGTTTACGAAGATAAAAGGTTTCACGTTCTTTTGTAGAGAGAGTCGCTATGTAAAATTGGGTCAACACTTTGTTTTTTTTTGGAAATTGCAGGAAAAGCGGTAGTGCTTTTTGATAAATTCCTTCAAGATTTGTCGCCGAAACTGACGAGTCTAAATTATTGGCTTTGTGTTTAAATCAATAGCTTGTACGATAAATATTGGCATTCCAAATGGTTTATAGTTTGACATTGTACGCGAAGTATTGAGAGTATGTTTCACTCCATAAATAAACCTGTGTATTACTATTAGGTTTGTGTATTCATACCATGTTACAAGACCTGTGTATTGTAAATTCAGCGAATTATAGTGCCGTTTTGTGTTTAGGAATCTGTATACAGATACGTTTTATTTTCTGTCCAAAATGTTTATACCTGTGTTTCACGGTGTTTCAACTTCCAGTAAACGTTTCTTTGATGTCGGCATCGGCCTCCTTTGATCTTTCTTTGATCTTTTCGTCAACTTATTTTGGCTGCAAAATCTAAGAATTTTGGAGATTTTTTTCTATCAGCATTGGCCAAATCTTGATGTATCCATGTAATTTGGTTCATACTGAACATATTTTGGTACAAATTGCTTTTCCAAATTGAATTGTAATCTAGTTTTAGTTGTGCTTAATTTGATGGGTTTAAAATTAAATAAGTCTTGGGTTTATTTATTTTGTTTATACATTTGGCATAGTTTGGTCTCAGTCTGTCTGTATTTCAGTCAAAATTCAGGTTGTTTTCTGACTGTTTATATGTCTTTATTTAAAATTGCTTATTGTTCCAGTTTTCAATCAAATTTTTACTAAATTGTAGTCAACAATTTACACAAATTTACAATCACTGATTTTTTATTTTATTGATCCTATTTATTAGTTACACCAATTTGTGTTTGTTTTAAGATTTCAATATTTAAACGCATCATTGAACGACGAAATTATGCAAGAGTGGATTACCTGAATCTCACTTCATCAAGCATCTTCAAACTGCCAAAACTATTGAACACAAAATCATGAGATTTTAATTAACATGCGTACAAAGAACATTTTTAAATGGAAATTTGAGCGTGCGACTCGATTTTCATACACTTATTTTTTTAAGTGCAAATTTAAATTATTATGCAATTAATACTTGTGCATTGTTTGATGGTTTTAGAAAAGAATAGATTAGGATACTTTATCATGTACACAAAATTTAATAGTTTGTTTTGGGAAGAACTTTGTAATTAGAAGCTTCATTTCATGTTTGACTTTTATACCTACTTTGTTTAATTTATACCACAACTGATTTTTCATGAAAGCACATATCAGCTAGGGCTTTTGTACAACGAAATTGGCAAGAGGCCCAGGCATGTCCATTTTGGGGGAAAAGTATGCCCTTATAATATTTCTTATTTTTGGGAAAATGTAAAATTTCATAAATTAAGTTAATATGACAATCATAAATTAAGTTAATATGACAGTCATATGCTTTATTTATATCGTCATCTATTATTTATTATAATTACCGACTTCAATGAGTCAGAATTGACTTGACAGACAAAACCACATTCATAATTTTGATAGAGCACCATCAAAAAACACTGACCAATCAGTGACCAGAAATAAGACATACCAATACATTCTGCTAGGTGATAGACTCGGTCTTTATCCTAGATGTTCAACCAAGTTTACTGTTAAAATTTACAGTGGGATTCTTTTAAAACTTTGAATATTTCATGCACATTCATGCTAACTGCATGATTCAATAGATGTATCTTTCAAAATCGAAATCTTGAAAATTATCATGTTTTTACTCTGCCATTTTTTTTTATTTTACTATAGAACCTAAGGATAAAAACTGAGTAACACAAATGTTATCACCTACTGAAAACAGATAAAATCTCAACATCTCTGCAATGGAAAATTATGAATTGCAGAATTCATGCTTTTTTCAAATTCGAAGAGACTGCTGATTTCTGATTGGGAAAGATTTCTGCCACAGTTGGGAAAAAAACACAAATTTTCAATTGGGAAGAGGCCCTTTACAGGTAAAAAAAAAACTGAAAGTGCACATATTAGTCTACACATATGCATGCTTAATGCACAAGCAAAGTCTTCATAACTCTTAAACAAATTATAATCATTGCACGCGGCATCAGCTGTTATAGTGATACCACACAGGAGTCGCTAGCTCCTCACACTTGCTATTTCAATTAGGTTGACCAATTAAAAAGCCAAAAATATATCGCTGATATTGCACATGCTGTTATGTCACAGAAGGAACTGATTATTAGGTGTAAGTTGTATATTCAATCAGTGCATTACACTGATGAACCCCATTGATTTGAAACTACTTGTAAATACGCTGCTCGCTGACTAGGGAGCATAACAGGACCAGTGCAGGAAACAGATGATAAACTGTTAAAATGTAGCTGTTACAACATGAAAAATAAATTAAAACAAGATTTGATGGAAAATCCAGAGATCCACTGGAGATCCAGAGATCCACTGGAGATCCAGAGAGCAAATAAAAAATCCATAAAATCCTGATTTATCCAGTGATTTGGCAGGTCTGCATCCTCCATCTTGAATTATAGTTGTACAAATGTAACTTGCAGGTTTTTTTTAAACCTATTTAAGTGGTGCCGAAATAATAAACATGACATAATTTACATAGCTTGCATGTTAAAATAACTAAGTTCTAAAACCTGATCAATATTTTACCTAAAACATACATTTTAATGAAATCCCTTAAAAAAACATTCCCCTAAACAGCGAAAATCATGCTATTTTTTCCCCAATTTGGGGGACAGTCTCACACTTCTTTTCCCCAAAATCAGCAGGCCTAGGCCCTTTCCTAATTTCCTTGAAAAAATCAAGACTTGTAGTGATCTATATTTTGGGGAATGGAGCCAAGACAGTTTAATTCAGCAACATTCAACATCTATTATATGTACATGTACATTACATTTTGAGAAATACTGAATTTCTCTGAAATAGGTCTATATATACACAAGTATCGAGGCAGAATCCGGCATTTGCAGAATTTCTAGGAAGTTTTAAGTTGAATGAGAGTCATTTAAAGTTGCAAAGATGGCTATTGGGGACTTTGACACATTTTTTTTTATATTTGTATTTCAATGCAATTTGTTGTACCAAGACTGATGAAGAAAGAATGTCGAGGGAAGTTCTAATGCATATATAAAAAAAAAATTATGTTCTGTGGGAAATAATTCCTAGTAGGAATCCGAAACATTTTCCACTTCTGCTTTTACTGTTGAATATATTGCATCATGTCCCTGAGTGAAGATTAGAGATTACTCCTTACATTCTCTGCCGAACGTTTTCATCGGGTTTCCGGAAACAAACATTTGTTATTATTATCTGTAATAGGTTGTATTACAGAAGGATGATGCATTATTATATTGGAATGTCATTGTTAGCCTTGTTGCACCTTAAGCTTGGTACTCCAAGATGCACTATTTTAAATTGGAACACCAAGATGCACTATTTATATTTGGTACACCAATATTCACTATTTATACTTGATACACCAATATGCACTATTTATACACGGTATGTACAGCAAGCTGCACTATTTATATTTGGTAAACCAAGATGCACTAGTTTAAATTGGTACACCAAGATGCACTATTTATATTTGGTACACAAATATGCACTATTTATACTTGGTACAGCAAGCTGCACTATTTATATTTGGTACACCAAGATGCACTAGTTTAAATTGGTACACCAAGATGCACTATTTATATTTGGTACACCAGTATGCACTATTTCTACTTGGTACAGCAAGCTGCACTATTTATATATGGTACAGCAAGATGCACTATTTATATTTGGTACACCAGTATGCCCTATTTGTATTTGGTACAACAAGATGCACTATTTATACTTAGTACAGCAATATGCACTTTTTATATTTGGTACAGCGAGATGTACTATTTATATATGGTACAGCAAGATGAACTGTTTATATTTGGTACACCAGTATGCACTATTTATACTTGGTACACCAATATGCACTATTTATATTTGGTATAACAAGATGCACCAATATTCACTATTTATATTTGGTACAGCAAGATGTACTATTTATATATGGTACAGCAAGATGTACTGTTTATATTTGGTATACCAAGATGTACTATTTATACTTGGTACAGCAATATTCACTATTTATATTTGGTACAGCAAGATGTACTATTTATATATGGTACAGCAAGATGCACTATTTATATTTGGTACAGTAAGATGCACTATTTATATATTTGGAAGATGGTACATCAAATATGCACTATTTACATATGGTACAGCAAGATGCACTATTTATATTTGGTACACCAAGATGTACTATTTATACTTGGTACACCAAGATGCACTATTATAATTATGTCACCTGTATCTTGCAGGTTTGTCATGTTGTGAGGCTATACCAGAAGCGGCAGTAAAGTGTAGAGAGGTGTGCAATCAGGTAAGGATCCTTAGGCAGTAGTGGCAGTGTTCTGGGGACACTCAACAATCTCAAACTTGTTTTTAAACTTGCAGGTCCCCTTATTTTTTAAAATATTTTTTTGCATATAACTGCTAATTTGCAAATCATTGTTAAATAATTATTTGAATATTCCACAGAGATTGCATGACTAATTGTTCATTAATATATTGCATCAGTAATACATATGAATGGATAATATATTTAAAACTAAGGTAGAATAACAAAGGAAAAACAAGCAAACTAATTTTATGCTGATTTTAAAAAGCAAAATGATACTGGAGTGTAATATCAATACATGATAAAAATTTCAGAATTGCCTCGTGTCCCTTTAACATATTCAGTTTGAGTAGAGTTGGCAACATGCCTCAAATATGACTGATATGTGCAACTATATATTGCAGATTAAAGGGACACATCATGGCAATCTGGAGTTTTATATCAAGCATTAAAATTAGCACCTGAATTCATTAATCAATCCTGCATCATTTTTGCTTTAAAACTGCTTAAATATAGTTAAAATAAACAATTGAGATTTTTAATTTTCTTCGCCATTCTACCATATTTGTGAATATATTATTTGTGAATATATATCATCAGTGGTTAGTGATATGTAAAAACAATTTGCTTTGAGCTATTCTAATAACTAGTATTATAATCACAAATATGGAAGTTATGTAGAAAACTAATGGGATGTCGTGAGTTTTAATGTTTTTTTTATCAAGATTGCCGTGTATCCCTTTAAAAGTTATAAGCCAGAGTCATTCAATAATTAAATAATAGAGTATAAACTGCGCTTGATGAGTTTTATAAAAATCAAGATAGCCATGTGTCCCTTTAAATGTGGTCAGCCGGAGGGCACTCAATAATTAAATAGAAGCCTATAAACTGAGCTTGATGAATTTTATAAAAATCAAGATTGCCGTGTGTCCCTTTAAATGTGGTCAGCCGGAGGGCACTCAATAATTAAATAGTAGAGTATAAACTGAGCTTGATAAATTTTATAAAAATCAAGATTGCCGTGTGTCCCTTTAAATGTGGTCAGCCGGAGGGCACTCAATAATTAAAAGCAAGGTTGCAAACAATTGTTTGCATAAATAATGATAATCTGAGAGTTATCAAGCTGAAATAAGTGTTGCTGTTTTTATCAAAAGCAATAACTACGCAATGGATGCAGCAATGCGTCAATAGTGTTCACTGTGAAACTTGGCCAAGGTCTTATTGATATAATCCTTAATGATAGTTAAACAAATTAACAATAGACTTTTTAGCTTTCATTTTGACAGCCTTCGTCAGAATTTAAATTTCTGATATAATCATTCAAATGCAAATTGATAAAAAAACAAAAATCATTTTAAATGACAGCATGGACAAGCTGATTTCCATCTTTTTCGCCTCCTCCGGCCTTATAAATAAAACCGATATACGCTAAACTTTGTCGTTATATATTCATGGATTCAATAAATTTCAGGGATCTTCATCCATGAAAATATTTGTAAAGAGTTGCACTTATTCCATTCCAATACTTGCGATTTCATTCAGTTGCACTTATGATGTCATTTTGTTCCGTAAACATCCCGAACATATAAACATCCCGGAAACATTGCCGCATTCTACACTGAGTAGACTGATCTTCGAAAATGTCAAATCTACAGGCGAAATGGTAACCTTTGAACGTTCCAAAATATATGTTTATATCATTCAAGTTTTTTAGACGAGTTCTCTAGGAATTCAAGTTGTAAAGCATGCTTATCGCCAACTACATGAGTCACAGTCTGTTAACCATAGACAGACACAAAACCCAAATAAGGCAGCTGAATAATCTTAGCTTGCTGAGTTTTATAAAAATCACGATTGCCATGTATTCCTTTAAACAAATCAAGATTGCCACAAATCAAGATTGTCTTGTGTCCCTTTAAAAGTAATAAGCCAGGGGCATTCAATAATTAAATAAGAGTATAAACTAAGCTTGATGAGTTTTATCAAAATCAAGATTGCTGTATGTACTGCCTTGAATTAAATTGTACTAACATTTTATCAATGTCTTCGCCATTCAAATTAGCAACAGACCTCTCTCTACAGTAGCTTGCCACTAAATGAATTATTTTTATGTCCCGATAATCATAAATATATGCCTGAAAGCGCTTAGTGAAAAAAGTAGCAGCAGACGTCGAACGTAATTCATTAGGGATCTTTTTCATACATTTTTATAGTTTTCTTACACTGTTTAATTCTATATGGGATGAGTGTTTGACTTTGAGGATAATTAAAACTTCACGATTAAGGATAAATGAATTGTTACAAGGTTACAATGTGAAAAATTGTCTGCTTTGTAAAATCAGAGAATTCAGTGTTTGTTTTTTTACACTTTTGTACGGTCTGGACAGTTATCAAAATTTTGTCTGGCATGGCAAATTGATTATATTTAAAAATCACAATTATACGACTTGTGGTGGTGGTTGTACATGGGGTGCCCAGGACCTCAGGTGCCCCCACCATTTTAATTCTGAAAATGTATGTAACAGGTGTGTAAACTTATGCGCTAAGAAATTATTTGTTTATGCGATCCTCTTTAAATCGAAAAAGTGTATATAAAAAAGCGAGGAAAAAATACGGGCCAAAAACTTATCCCCACTCACCCCAACTTATCTGAGAACCTGGATCTGCCTCAGGTGTTAGTAAAACATGAATAGCCGGCTGCTTTTACAAAATCTGTAAATTTTAAACAAAAATGTTTATTCAAAGTATATAATATCTCTAAAGCTTCGCCAAGAATGTCGCAAATCCCTGAATATTCACTGTAACCAGTTACCACCGTCATAACTATTCTAAGGGTAAACCAAAATAAAGGTGGCAGACTCATTTGAAATTCAAATTTCACAATGGAGTATTATGTTTCACATATTTTTAGATGGCTGGTGTTCTATAGACCTGACAAGTTAGACACTGATGGCTACTGTGTGTATGAATTGATTTAAATTTAATTTAACTAGCTTATATTTCAACAGGAAAAAACACACAGAAATAACTAATGCAGCATTTTCACAAGGCCTTGGAGAAGGGCTTCTAAAAACTAAATTCAACTAGAGGCTTGCAATTATCAGCTGAAGTATTTAAAAAATGTATCCGTTTATAGCGTAAATTTACATACTGAGGTACTGAAAGCCGGCTGCTAACTTACCGAGGTTCTGGCGATGGATTATGGGAAGTAGAATTCATTCCGATCAGTACAATCAGATTTAACTGCATGGTCATTATTTCCACTGAAAATGATAAAATATAGGCATGGCATGGTTTTCTACATTGAGGTCATTACGCTTCCAGGGTATGAATGCATAATACGTGGCTTTATTGACAACCTAAAGATGGTTGATGGTTGAATGGACCTTTTTAGTTCATTTTCAGCACATTTTAGGCTATATACATCGATGGTCAATGTTTTTCGTGGTAGAGGCTGACTATCCACTTTTTCCTGGGTAGAACTAGACTAGACTCCGGAAATAGACAGAATAGTAAAATCAAACTTCTAGAACCATGCGATTATAGCAGTATCAGGTGTCTTTTACTTTACCGTTACTCATGCAATTAAAAATGATAGAACTATAGCTGGCGTCCATTCATATGTCTATATTGTTTCTTTTTATTTATTTTGTTTTCAAAAATAACTCCTATTTCTTAATTCTAACTGGGCATGTCAACGGTGAGCGCTCATGTTTCAAAACAAAAAGTAGATATACAATTTAAAGTAATTTAAGCATCAGTGACTCATGCTTTCCAAATAAGGACCTTTTTAAATTGTGCAACAAATTCCGCTCTCTGTTATATAATGAGATTATTTTGGATTGGCGTAATTTTAGTAAAAAATTGTAAATAGGGATACATATATCTCATAATGCACAGGCATACATTTTTAGGCATTTGGTTGGTACTAAATGCATGTTAGCATTTGGTTGGTACTAAATGCATGTTGCATTAGGTTGGTACCAAATGCATGTTAGCCTTTGGTTGGTACTAAATGCATGTTAGCATTTGGTTGGTACTAAATGCATGTTGCATTAGGTTGGTACTAAATGCATGTTAGCATTTGGTTGGCACTAAATGCATTTGGTTGGCACTAAATGCATTTGGTTGGCACTAAATGCATGTTAGCATTTGGTTGGCACTAAATGCATGTTAGCATTTGGTTGGCACTAAATGCATTTGGTTGGCACTAAATGCATGTTAGCATTTGGTTGGCACTAAATGCATGTTAGCATTTGGTTGGTACTAAATGCATGCTACAATTATACAATTACAGGTAGGTAGGTATCTTTTTTAGGTAGGTAGGTAGGTAGGTAGGTAGCGTTGAAAGCGATTTACAAACATAGTGTCCTACAGTATATACACACAATCTGTATTAATGTATCTCATTAATGTTATGTTTTCAGTTTAGATAGATTTATAACAAAAAATAATATTAACAATATACATGTAACCCGATATTGGTGCCATTTGCTAGGCGATTCTTATATATGTAAATAAAAAAGAGAAGTCCCCTAAATGCTCAAAAAAAAAAAGTTGGGTAACTGCCTTTTCAGCGAGTAGGTTGGAGCACAGCATTTTAAGGATGGCCTGATAGCCAAAAAATCATAGGTATGGCCATATGGGTACGCTTGCACCTGTTTGCAAAAGAATATCTTTTTAATATCATGCGTAGGTAGCTAAGCTGTGTGCAAATATCACAATTTAAAGTCCTAGGTATACAATTGTAAGGAACAGTTATTATGTTAAGATTGTTTTTTGTTTTAAACTGTAGTAAACTAAGGTTATGTCATGTTTAACAAAAAGCAATTATATTAAACATACTGGAATAGAAGTTGTGAATTTTAAAAACTCATAATTTGTGCTAATATATGTGCATGTTACTATTACTTCTATTTCCAGGGCTTTTTTCCTTCATAAACAGGGCCGATATTCGGCCCCCTCTGGCTCTCGTTCCCCCTATCAAATATCAAAATCACATTTTTTCCCCTTTAACTCGAAAATCGCGCATTTTTTTCCCCTATTGAAGGGCCTGTGCCACTTCCCCTTTTTCCGATAAAGGCCCTGATTACTCAACTCGCAATCGTCTTTCCGTAAACATTAAAGTAGCTCCCCACCAGCTACAGCCGAATTACAACATATACTCAACAAAAAAAGAAACTTCCGCAACTTTACCCAAACATGTAGACACAATGAAAATATATTTTGTTTTGTCTTATATGTTAATACCTTTGTTAAAAGTCCAGCAATGTCATGAAAACAATTTTCCTTGAATCAAAAATGTACGCAAAGTTATTCCCCTTGTTTTGGTTTAAACAGCATTTCCGGGTATTGTGTTTTAAACTTTGATTTAACACAGTTTTGTTCTATTGAAATAAACAGAAGATAACCCCAGCACCAAAAAGACGGAGAAAGTAAGCTGACCTGTTCACTCACTTTTGCGCCATACAGCTTTCAAGAATGAATATTTTCAGATTACCTCCCTTTATAATACAAATATAGTGATTTCGCAATTTGAATAAAACATGTTTTAGCAGCAACACTAACTCTGGTTTGTGATGATTATTAATATTGATCAGAATGATTGAGTGATAAGTATATAATAATAAAATTGTATCTAGATTGGTGTACACAGAGTAACAAAGTCAACCCTTTGCAAATCACAGCTTAAAATGTGGAAGTTTATTTTTTTGTTCAGTATATATTACCGTTTCTAAACTTGCTGACAACAAGGTATATATATACTATATACTGAACCAAACAGCTAATGCACCAGTAGACAATACCTTTAATATCTCAATAATAACAATCAATAAATAAAAACAAATTTCATTCTGAACGAGACACATAATTATCTTGTCAATAACGACTGTAAATTTAAAAAAGAAATCAAATTGCTGTGTCAGTCAATTGATTTTGCACACACAGGGATATAAAATGTTCGGGGAAAAAAAGTGGTGCGTTACAACTTTGGTTCAGTATAGATATATATATATATTAAACTTACATATTTTGAAAATCCAAACTCTATTGAGTCACAATTATAAACGGCTTGAACCAGCCAAGCTAAAGCCCAGAACTGGAGCGTTGAATTATATAAGCGTTCCCAACTCATAATTCATTTTATGCATATTCAGTCACATGTATTTTAAGAACCCGTGAAAAATCTTATACTTTTAATCGGCACATACCTGGATAGAGTTTTGATAAACTGTTTTGTAGTGCAATTTTGTGTTATATGACTGGTTAGTTAAATTCTTTAAGTAAATTTTCAGATTTTTATTGCTTAATAAATTAACCCTCAACCCGATAAGCACAACTATAATAGCCTTTGTGTCCATTGTAAACCCAGATCAGCCTGCGAGTAACTCAGAGTTTACAATGTTTGGCTTTCCTATCAGTCATTTCCAAAACACCCTTTTGTCTCATGAGTGGAATGGTCTTAATTCAAAGAAAGAACAGGCCATTATATATATTTAGGGGGTTAAGGGTTAAAGACATCTACATTGATGCATATTCTTCATTAATACTGATATGTCTCAACTCGAAATATATTTTTTAGATATATATCTCAGCCCGCTATATGATATATTTTGCGCGCAATGATATATTTCTACCTGCAGTGATGTATTTTTCTGATATACTTCTCAACCATGCAGCAATGATATATATACTGAAAGGAAAAAGAAACGCAACACGGGAATTTCCGCTATATATTGTATATACTGCACACTTAATTCCATATATATTCCAATAAAAATCCCATATGTTTTGTAAAAAAAAAGTTGCAGTTAGTTAGAGAAAGGACACAACTGTGATGTTGTAGACGTTTTAATCACAGTACACGTTGTAACAAGAAATTCATAATTGTTGAAGTTCCTCTTTGAAAAAATTGTTCAGTACTGTATTTAACATAAAGAGTTTGCAAAATTTTGCGTCCTAAGTTTGCTCACATGCTTAAGCCAAACGCGTACTCTGTCAATAATGAAACTTTGCAGGAATATACTATTTGCTGTGTTACGTGTTGTTTTAGTATTTTTTACGAAAGGAAAGATCTTACGTAGCCATGTACCATTCGATTAACAACAGCATATTGTACATGCAAAATATAGCGAAAATTCCCGTGTCGCGTTTCTTTTTCCTTTCAGTTTATTTATATTTACTGCTGTATGACTAAACATCCTCTCAGTGCGCTTGCAATGATATATTTTGTGTGTCACAATATATATTTTTGATATATCTCTGCCTGCAATTATATATTTCTGTTGCGCTCAACATAATATGAACAAAGAGATTTTAGTATAAATTAAATAAAAAACTCAAAGGAAGTCTTTATATTCTATATTTTTATAAAAGCCATGAATAAATTACTCATCTCGTCTGATGTAGGTATCTCTTGTATGTTTATATTTTCTGCTAGAAATTGTTTAATATTAACTGTCAAATGCCAGAGTTTGAGGGATGCCACCTGCCCACCTTCTGTACTCTAACACCAGCAAAAAAACGCTAGCAATTACAAACATAAGACCATTCACTGGTGCCTCCTTTTCTGAACAGCACGTGCTTCGTGCCTTTTTCTGGATTTTTTTCTTCATATTTTCAAAACTGCTCCTATAGTTCAAGTCCATATATTAAACTCGTACTTAACATATAAAAAAATACACCAACAATAATTTTGGTCACGGGGCAAAGAATAGGGCCACTGCAGATCCCTTTGGAGGGGTAGGCAGAGGGATACAATCCCCCCCAAATTCATGTTCATTTTATCATTTTTTGTTCATGTTCATTAAAGGTCTTCATCATGATCCTTGCAGTGGCAGAAAAACAATAAACGTGGCTCCAACGTAAATGGAGTTTCTACGATAGAATTTGCAGCAACTCTGCAGTTCAGGGTGAGAAGGTTCTAGGCCCATTTTCCATATTTTATCTCGATGTACTTGGAAGATGAGCCTAGCATTTTTTATGCCTGTCAGGCGCCATATAACCTTTTCATGTGTTGGTGCGCCTTAAAACCCAATTCAGTTCAGTTGCCCTGTCAACACCCTAGCGTCTTCATTTTGCATCGGATCTTTACCAAACTTTGTCAAAATCTTAATATGAATCAAATCAAGGAATTCCTAAAAAAGTTAATATAGATGTAATAAAAACAGAGTTGTGGCCCATGATTTACTGAAAAATGTTTATTGTTTGCCTTGTCAATACTCTTTCACCTTCATTTTGCATCTGATCTTTACCAAACTTGGAGGAATTTTAATACTGATAAAAGCTCAGATGAGTATGAAAAATATTAATACTAATATTAGAGTTATGGTCCTTGATTTAATAAGAAAATGCTATATCCTTGTCAACACTCTTAACACTTCTACTTTCATCTGATCATTATCAAACTTGGTTAGAATCTTAATACTGATGAAAGCTCGGACAAGTTCGAGAACCAACTTTATCGGAAAAGAAATGCTAGACTTACTGCCCTTTGATTTATTGAAAAAATGCTATATTTTGCTTTGTTAATCTGTAGCTTCATGTACTTCATTTTATCATCTGATCTTTACTAAACTTGTTTAGAATGTTAATGTCAGTAAAAGCTATGAAGTCATTACAAAGTTGCTGTTCTTAGTATATGAATGCCGTTATTTATAAGGTTTGAATCTGCTAGTAAGTTGTTACCGTATCTAGTTCATTATTGAGACTGGAGTTTTACGGCGGATGTGCTTGGTATTGTCATAATGGTCACCCCACCCCAACTCCTCATATTGTTAAATCCGTACAATAAAAACTCGGCTTCTGAGCGTTTTAAAACAGCACGACATAAAAATCTGTAAATTCTGACTGTCAAATCGTATCAAAATTGATGTATAGTGAAATACTATATTTTGTCGCATTTAAATCCGGCTATTAAAGACATTCACTGGTAAAACTAAGTCAACCGGATAAAAACTAAAATTGAATCGTTTTCCGAGATAATAGATACTATATTATAAGGCAATGATAGCTTCGGGGTTGTTCCCATCCGCATTAATGAGCGTTCTATAACAGGAGGGGATTTAACAACACTAAAACGATTTTCCACTTCATAGACCGCGTTCTTTATTGAGTTGTAAAATGATGTTACAAATCAACTAATTATTTGGTTTGGTAGTTTTGGGTATGCTATATAACTTTAATATTTTCTTTTTCAAGCCATTGAGATTTTAAACAGCTCAGAAAGTCCTTGATGCATTAATATTTGAGTTATTTTGAATTGAATGTTGTTAACGGCTCGTCAACACAATATATGTTATTTTAAAGCTGCCCCAAAGAGAGGGAAAGGATACATAGGAATCTGCGCTACTCTTACCAAAGAATAGATTCCTATGGTTCTTTAACATGCTCAGGGGATAACCTCCGATACACGGGACAGCCAGGTTTAACGTCTCCATCAGACACGAGGCTATGGGAAAGTGTCTTGCTCAAGAACACAACTACAAACTCAGTGAGCGCTTCCATGGCCACGCTGTGTCTAAAACTTCTCAAAAGCTCCTTAAAAGCTGAGAATGCTTGTGAAGTGAGAAAGTGTCGATTCTTACGGATGGCAGGAGGTATACAGTACTGGTTCTACCCAGGAAAAATGAGGGGGTCTGTCTCTACCACAAAAAAATCGACCATCATCTATGGCCTAACATGTGCTGAAAATGAGATAAAACACCATACAAACAAACTCATTGGCATGTGTAAGGCTTGAACCCAGGTTATATTGGGTTCAAGTCCACTATAAAGCCATCCATTGGACCAGCCCTGGCCTATTTTGAAACAGAATGATAATCAAGCGATTTATGGCCAGATAATATTAAGTGGTAATTATAGAATTATTCAAAATATGCCATAAAAAGAATTAATGTTGGTTTTTATGACTGGCAATAATTAATAAGGTAAATTAATACGCATTTATCTGTAATATAATAATAATGATAGTTAATCATTTTGTTTTATTTGCAAAAAATGAAAAGAATTATAACTATTAACCTGATGAATATCAGCAATTGGAAGGCCAACCTTTTTATGAGGATAAATATCTTCAGACATCAATCTGTTGTGTATGCAAATTAAAGAAACGAAGACCTTTGATATCAAAATATATATTCCTGTGTATTATCTCTTCTTCTTTCTGGGAGACAAGCACCTCCGTGGTCAAGGAGTTAAAGACGTTACGTTGTAAACCGTCTTGCCTCTCACCGCTGCAGGTTTGAATCCCACTGGGTCTCTCATTTGTCAGTGAAAAAGTCTTGATTCTTACGGATGGCAGGAGGTAATTACAGTACTGGTTCTACCAAGGAAAAAGGTGTGGTTTGCCTCTACCACAAAAAAATTTGACCGTCATATATGGCCTAAAATGTGCTTAAAAAACAAAACTATGTGAAACACTATTCATTCAAACAAACAAACACATTTTTCTGGGAATGGCTCTGAATAGCATTGGGTGTTTCACTCTCTCAGTTAATGAATTATAAACCACTCTCTCGGACAATAAATTATAGACCACTACTCTCGGACAGTGAATTATAGACCACTTCTCTCGGACAATGAATTATAGACCACTTCTCTCGGACAATGAATTATAGACCACTTCAACGAGTGCACAACTTAATCATCATTTGTTGTGTTTGCCGATTCCCGAATGTTTTAAAACATTGTGCTCATTGATTAATACTTGTCACTAAATATTTTAGACAAATCCTTCATACCCCTGCATTGAAAACATCTAGATATGACGTAGAAGCATGCACGCGAAATCAATGGTAACATGGTTATTACGAAATGAAAATGTCTGAATGTGAAGAGGCAGCAAGCAGACGTTATAACAAACTAATTTTCTAAAGTGTATCTTTTATTAAAGGGACACGGGCATGGTGATTCCGATTTCTTTTCAAACCACTGGCGTCCCGTTAGTTTTTCTACAAAACTTGCATAATAATTATCTGAATAGTTCGAACAAAATTGTTTTTGCATTTTACTAATTGTTGATAAAATTGCACCAGTTATATATTAAAGCTAAATTATGGTAAAATAACAATGAAAAAATGAAAATAACTCCATTTATTATCTTTTATTAATTATATGCAAGCAGCTTATAATGAATTAATAAGTGGAAGTGTTAATTTTTAATGCTTTATGATTACTTCAAAATTGCTGTGTGTTCCTTTAAAAGCTGCAGTTTTATTGGTTGTTTATCTGCAGAAAACGTAATAGTTACGATATAGGGAAAAACAGGATTCTCCGTTGACATGGTGATGGTAGATTATTAAAGCCAGTTCTTTATACCAGATCACCCTCAGCCATCAGGCTAGTTAATGGCAGAATCCAGGGAGTTTCCGAGATAACCAAAACACTGATAGTCAGTAGATATGTGAGGTTAAGAAAACATGATCTTGGATAATAGAAGTATGATGAATTTTACATATTTTTGAAATTTTGAGATACATAGAGTTATATAGAAATAAATAGCTGTGTTTCTACTATCCACTCTCCATTGTAGCTGCAGTTAGTACATAGGCCATCCTTAAAAATACATATATTTGCTGGGAAACAGCAAACCAACAATTTTTTATGGTCGGTCATATATGTATAATGCAAAAGGCATACTTCGGGTTTTCTAACTCTTCAAATTTTAGCTTGATTTATGTTTCAGCCAACAGCAGCAGTAGTGTAATGGTAGAGACTCCACCATGCGTGCGAGAGGTCGTGGGTTCAATCCTCGGCCAGGTCATACCAGACTATAAAAATGTACTAGTAGCTCCTTTGCTTGACGCTCAGCATATAAAATATAGTGCTATGTCTGGTCAGCCCAGTGTCGGTATAATGTGAGCGAGTGGAGTATTTTGTCATGTGTCTATGGCGTGATATTCCTGTGTGGCAGCGCTATAAAGTTGGGCGTAGATCTCACTGCTTCAAGTAGGCACCTTCGTGATATTACTCAGTGAAAGATTGTTAAAAGTGATATTAAACCCTCATACATACATGTTTCCAACCATATATAGATATTTGCCAGCGACAGAGTATCAGTCAAGAAATCTGCCGTCAAAGCTCAAATTTCGCAAAATTTAGAAGTAAGACTTCAGCATGTTCAAATGGAACGCGTTTCCTCATACCCAGTTACAATGCTCAACTCTATAAACCCCGTCACTGTGTTCCAAACTCGCTGCCGCTCAGTTGTTCCAGTGTAATCATTACACAAGACACAATTTTAATACAATGTAGCATATACTACAGGAATGGCAAGTTTCGGCATTTTATTTCACCGAATTGTTGATAATGGCATTGTTTACATTTTATACTATTTTAAATTGACCGTCATACACATAACCTAAAATGTGCTGAAAAATAACATTAAACAAACAAACTATATTCTGGCAAAGTCGCATGAGATTAAATATGTATTCAATCTACCAACTGGAAGGAAAACAAGTGAAGCAGCAACAGTGGTGCAGCATTTAACATTTTAACTGAAAAAATCTAAGTAAAAAGGGGGGTTCTGGTCATATAACGTTGTGTAATGATAATGAACATGTGTGCCAAGTTTCAAAGCTCCCTGACAATTTGTTTTTGAGAAATGAGGAAAAACAAAAACTTTAACCAAAACGTAAAAACGCGCAGACCGACTGAGTCAGACAGACGGAGATCACCAAACTATAAGCCTATAAGGCGTTAATCTAAAAAATCAGTATTTATATTATATGCTATTTATTTTATTATCTCTTCAAAATCTAGAATAACAAACGTGTGTACACCTTAGTCTTCAACACTTTTGTTCCACGGAGAGCTAAGTGGTTTTCATATGATTACGGGGGTGCTCGAGTCCCTCACCATACTGATCGATCATCGTAAATATCTTAGCTTTGTTTACAAAAGACCCGACTTTTATCATATTTTTTATGACAGGCATTTTGATTGCTTTTTCACATTTTCCCCGATTGATCAGTACCTGCTGGTACCTGGCATGCCTTTATTATGTCTCATTTAGATTGGCCGTGTATTCTGACTTGTTATGTGTCATTTAGATTGGCCGTGTATTCTGACATGTTATGTGTCCTAAAGTGTCCTTCAACAGTATTGTGTACTTTTGTGCCCAGTTGTGTCTTTGTATGTACTATTGTGTCCTAATACACTATTGTGTCCTAATACACTATTGTGTACTATTATGTTATAATGTACTATTGTGTATTACTAATATGTTCTTTTGTGTATTATTGTGTCCTGTTGTGTACTTATTTGTACTAGTGTGTACTGTTGTGAACTAGTGTGTACTGTTGTGAACTGTTGTGTACTAGTGTGTACTGTTGCAAACTGTTGTGTACTATTGTATTATCATAACTGTATACTAGTGTATACTAGTGTTTACTATTGTGTCCTAGTATGTACTATTGTGTACTATTGTGAATTGTCGTGTACTATTGTATTATATTGTATACTAATGTGTCTTATTGTGTATTTTTGTTTGAGCTATTTTGTTCTATGGTGTACTGCTGTCTGTGTCTATTGTACTATTGTGTATTATTTATCCTATTGTGAACTATTTCATTCTGTTCTGTCCTACTGTGTACTATTTCTATTGTGTTCTTTTGTGTACTAAATATGTCTGTTTGTGTACTATCGGTGCTTGCATGGGATATTATTTACTATTTTGTCATATTGTGTTCGTTCAATGGCAATTATGTTCTGATATATATCTGGTTTGCTTTTTCTGTCTACAAATTAGATAATCTGCACATATTTATGTTTGACTTCCCAGCTTTCACTAAAAGGAAAGCAGAAATTGACAATATATAATATACAAGAACTTTATCCAGAAAAGTTTTCCTGAACCACTGGCTGTATTTCAGTGAAACTTGGCAGGGATGATCAGTATCAAGCCCACAGATACCGGTTTAAAAAAAAAAAAAGTCTTATATTCTATTAAATACAGTATTAAATAGAATATGATTTATTTTTTTTTTAAACCGGTATCTGTGGTTGCGCATGTTGTTGGTGTGTTCCCCATCAAAGACTCCATAATAGCCAGTTTTTTTTTTTATTTGTGTATTTTTTTCCCTTTTGAAAACAATGGATGGTGTGTTTTGATAAATACATGATATGGCATGCTAGACATATAAGGCCTCTTTTTGTTTTATGGTTCTGATTAAAAGCATAAATGATAAAAACTGTCATAAATATGGCTCCCTAAACTATACCAAACATTCATTATCTCCAAATTGTGTACCCTTTAGCCTCGTATTGTTTAAAAACAAAAGCCGGGCATGACTTGAATCCCAAAAATAAAAAGGAAGTTTTTATTCTAGCCAGAGAGTCTGCCTTTTAATGTGACTTTGTATCATAAATGTCATATTCGCAATTTTTGTGGGTGTTTGTGACAACTCGATGTATGTATCATATACAGAAGGTTGATGAATTACAAGGGAATATGATTATATTTTAAGTTCATGGTACATGAAAAGGTATGAAATTATCATAAACTTATTAAAGAAAGGTTGCGTTAAATACCTGTGAATACATTTATGATTTATTTTAAGTACATGGTACATGAAAAGGTATGAACGGTATTATTGTTGCGAGAGCATGTACGTAAAAAAGGCCCGGATTCATGGGACTCCCTGCCCTTGCCCCACCTCCTAAATTGTGTCAGGTGCCTGCCCATGCACGAAAATCACCCAGAGGTCCACCAATGGAAGCTGGAAAAGTCGCCATGTGACTTTAGCTGTTGGTGCAACTATAAAATCCACTTCAATTCCTAAATTGTGTACTATTATTGGAGAAAATACCCAGTTTACATCCTCATCTCAGACAGACGAGGCTTGGGGAAGTGTCTTGCCTAAGGACGCACCGAGGTAACCGAGGTAACCGAGGTAACCCAGTCGGGCCGGTGAGGCTTGAACCTGTGACCTCCGGATTCAGAGTTTGACACATGCTAACCACTGGGCCACTGCACCACTGACACATGCTAACCACTGGGCCACTGCACCACTGACACATGCTAACCACTGGGCCACTGCACCACTGACACATGCTAACCACTGGGCCACTGCACCACTGACACATGCTAACCACTGGGCCACTGCACCACTGACACATGCTAACCACTGGGCCACTGCACCACTGACAAATGCTAACCACTGGGCCACTGCACCACTGACACATGCTAATCACTGGGCCACTGCACCACTGGGCCACTGCACCACACTAATGTTTTAACGAAAGTATGAATACATAATATAGTATACTGCGGTTGCAAGACAGTACAGAGCTAGTTCCGATATGACAATTTAACTTATATCCACTTGAGATTTTGTTGTCCCACAATTATACAATAGAACACATAACCATTGTTTATGGGAACTTCACTGTCCGAACTATCAATTGATAAAAAGTAATTTCTTAGAATCTACTTAAATGTTAACCACAAACTAGCTAATTAATATACACTACTCAACTTTTATTATCGGACAATTTTCAAAGAATTATATATATTTTAATAATTCATATTTTCATTTGTATATTTTAACTGCCGTCGTTTAACAAATATCGCTAGCGATTTATAAAACTTAATCTGCCTTGATTGCACTAAAACCTTGTTGATAAACTTAATAAAATATTGGTATGTGTTTCGGTGATTTCCAGTTTTTAGTATTTGTGTTATTTTCAAAAAACCTGGGTGACCGATTATAAAAGTTGAGTAGTGTATACTATATAAAAATATGTAAAAGAATTTAGATAATGTTTAGAATTAGATGAACTGGCAGAAAAAATACATCATTTAACGAAAGTAACCTGCAAAATAATGGCAAAAATACACTTAAAAATGTTTAACAAAACTTGATCCAGGTGTTCAGGTAATGTAATAATGTAGCTGTGCAGATTAAAAGTAAGGGTTTACAGTTATTGAATGTAGTAAAATGAATTACCAGTTAGTAACTCTTTATGATGCTCCTGTTTTAGGGTTAAATGGCCTAGCTGGTTACTATAAAGCTGTTATATTGTGTCTATAGGATTCTCAAAATATGTTAAGTTCTATAAATCATAAATTATATATATACTGCGTCGTTGGTAGTTTTAGTAACGGTGTACATATGTTGTAAAATGTACCTCTTGAGGGGGGTGGGGGGTGGGGGGTGGGGGTTTAGGGGCATGTACCTGTTGGGGGGGAGGATTTCCTTTAAAGCTTTTCAAGTGGAAGAAACATTAAATGATAATTGAGTTGTCATTATATATTTATATAATAAATCAATTGTTTGGTTTTCGATACATTCGTTACTATTTTCAGTGTATTAGGCTTAATTTACTGTTTAAAAATGTCACTAAACATTATTTCCAGGCCTTCAAGGAACACTTGGCAATCTTGGATGTATATATCGAACATTGAATTAAGTTATTTATTAAATGTCAGTCTTACTTTAAATATTTAAATAAAATGAATATAAAAATTCAAATATCATTGGAAAAAAAACCTCCTCCCACCCCCACTACATAGGGAATGGTAGCCAAACTCGATATTTATCAGTTATTTATCTAGAAAAGAGACTTTTGTTAACCTCAGTTAAAGGCCCCTTTTTGCAAAACGTAATGCCCCTGGGTGCGTTTAACAGAGATTTATGTGTATATGGAATTTGTGAAAAATAGAACTGGGCATGCAGCATTTTAAAAAATCTGATGTTTTATCCCAAATTCATGATCCCAGATTTGCCAACCAGTAATAGATGTAATTAAAGCTATTTCAATAGCATTGGTATCAGCAGAAGCTTTATTGTAACTCCCTCAGCAGTTGAGTAAAAGGCCACCCAGATAACATCTCTTTGAAGATTTTTGCCCATTTTGGTCCAAATGACCAGGTATCATGGACTGATAGGAATACAATGTATTTACCTTTATCCGTTAGCGCAAGATTTCTTTCAATTTTGTTTAAATCTCCACGCTTTATCATTTTTAATCATTATTCTAACTCTTGTGCTCGCCGTGATTTCGCGTTATCATGCTATTACATTGTACGGTTGCTACGATAGATTGTAAATGCCTAAATTCGCTTTTTTATGTTTGGCTTAGATTTTTAATTTATCAATTTGAAAGTGTTACCGGTTTATATAAATGATAAAATAAAGTTATCGTACTACAGCGTATAATCCCGAGATAACCTCAACCCTCGACTTTTTAAAAAAATATTTGAATTGAATTGTTGTTTATTATTTAAGGGATCATCAGGTTGTTGTTTATCTTATTTTGAACCGCCCCAGAGAGAGGGGAAGGATACATAGGAATTCAGGAACTTGACCTGCTCTTGCCAGCGAATAGATTCCTGGTTTGATCGATCAGTCTTTACATTCTCGTAGGGATAGCCCAGGGGTGTCATTAACTTTTCAAGTAAACAACCCACAGAGTAGCCGGGTATTTTGATCAATACTTGTATAAAATACTACTAAAAATAATCGTAGTAGCTGGGTAGACTAGTCAAAGTAGCAGCGGAAAATCCTCTTAACCCTTAACCCCCTACATATATATAATGGACTGTTCTTTCTTTGAATTAAGACCATTCCATTATGTTATGTGACAAAGGGTTACTCGCAGGCTAATCTGAGTTTACAATGGACGCGAAGGCTATTGTAGTCGCCCTTAGCAGGCTAAGGGTTAGTGACGCTAACCCTTAGCGTCTGATACATGGGACTGCCCAGTTTACGTCCCCGTCCGAAGAACGAGGCTAAGGACAAGTGTCTTACCCAAGAACACACCACGAAACTGAGTGGGCCTTATTAGGTTTGAACCTCCAGATTTCAAGTCCACTGGGCCACAGGGTGGAGTGGTGTGTGGTAAGTGCTATCCACTGGGTGGAGTGGTGTGTGGTAAATGCTATCCACTGGGTGGAGTGGTGTGTGGGAAGTGCTATCCACTGGGCCACAGGGTGGAGTGGTGTGTGGTAACTGCTATTCACTGGGCCACAGGGTGGAGTGGTGTGTGGTAAGTGCTATCCACTGGGCCACAGGGTGGAGTGGTGTGTGGTAAGTGCTATCCACTGGGCCACAGGGTGGAGTGGTGTGTGGTAAGTGCTATCCACTGGGCCACAGGGTGGATTGGTGTGTGATAAGTGCTATCCACTGGGCCACAGGGTGGAGTGGTGTGTGGTAAGTGCTATCCACTGGGCCACAGGGTGGAGTGGTGTGTGGTAAGTGCTATCCACTGGGCCACAGGGTGGAGTGGTGTGTGGTAATAAAGAACAATAAAGAGCAATATTAATACCTCACATGTACTCCAACATGGAAGATGCAGCCACTTCTAATTTATAAGAGTTATGGTTTTTTTGTTCGCTAATTTTGTCCAAAAAGAAAAAGAAGATTTACCAGCAGTTTAAGGAACTGGATGTGATGTTGTTAATCCTTTTAGTCGTATATTATTTACCATAATTTGCAGTTTTAAAGTATTATAGCAAACCTAGAATTGTTAATAGCCTGCTTAGGTTATTTATTATTTTGTTTTCCATTAATACAATATCTTTGTTTTATTACATACCTTGCAGTGTGTGATTGTTATGAAGTCATGATATATTTATCATATTACACTAATGGAATAAATATGCAAATAAAGGCGAGTCATCAATCAGTCTTTTCTGTTCAGCTCGACGGAATTGCTTCGTAGATTTTTGTAACCGTTAAAAATACCGTATTATTGGGAAGTGACGAGGTAGTTTCGTTGTTTGGAGTCATTTGGAGTCATTTGGAGAAGACCAAGTCAACAAATGACATTGTCATATAAACATACACAAAACATTGTCTTATAAACATACGAAAATTGTTGTTACTTAGGCCATCCTTAAAAATACATTGGCTTGCTGTTTCCCGACCCAGGATTTTATAAGTGGGTAGGTAGGGTAGGTGAATTTTTTAATTTTGCCGAAGACAGTAAAAAAAACTTAAGTAATGAAAGAAAATATACTAAAGATAGTAAAAAAAAATAATTATGTTAAAGAATTTCTATAAAAAGTTTTCGGTAGGGACTTCTTTCATGGGTAGGTAGGGAAACAGCAAACCAATAGTTTTTTATGATCGGCCTTATTACTAACTGTCGATTATATTGCACACATAATATATAAAAATATTTATTAAAATAACAAAGAAAATTTGAAGCTGAAAAGTGTTAATTAAATGCAAGCATCTTTTAAAGGGACAATGTCCGTAACTTTTAGCTTATAAAACACACACTAATTACGTTCACAAACACTACACACTAAACAATATTGCATATTTACTAATTAAAAGCAAGATTGTTTGACGGAATTCAATAGCAGTACAAAAAAATAGATGTACCACTTCCTGAGTTTGAACTCGCAGCCCAAACTAAAATTACGCTTGTGTGTAATAGTAGTGTTCTAGCAACAGTCGACGTTGTTCCCATCTGAGCTAAGCGGGTCATATGCAATACATACTATGTAGAAAACCTAATGCGCTAGTGGATGTCATGTGATAAACAGAAAAGGTAAATAATGTGGGTCAAACATTATTTACAAATAATAATTTAAAAAAATCATCTTTTTTCCAACTCACCAATGTATTACTACCGACTTCTTAGGGTCTATGCTCAAGTTTTCATGTATACATTTCACTGAATAAAAGTCAGACAGTTATTTGGTTATGCTCAATATCTGCTTACTTTTGGACAGTGTCCCTTTAAGTTAAAATAGATTAATAAATCGAGATGCCAATTTTAAGTTCAAGATTGCCGTGTGTCCCTTTAAACAGGCACTCGTATTAGAGCCTCTACATCCACAGTAATTATTAACACCATAGAATAATAAAACTATCACTTCAGTCATTCACTTTTGCTCCCAGTTTAACATGACTCAATAACATTTCCAAGGATCACAAAGCAAGTACTTCTCATTAAGCCTCAAATTAAGTCCTGCCGTATGGATACAACTTATGTTTATGTCAACACAACTCGAAGAGTCGGCAAGTTCTCAAGACGAAACCCTTCTATAACATAAGGACTTATTTAGTGCTGTCCAGGTCATACGCCGATTTTTACGATTGGAGGGATGTATACAGTACTGGTTCTACACAGGGAAAATGGCGTGGTCTGCCTCTACCACAAAAAATCGACCGTCATATATTGCCATATACATGCTAAAAATGACGTAAAACACTATTTAAACAAACCAGGTCATACACCGGCCAAGTCATACCAAAGACTTTATAAACTGGTACTAGCAGCTCCCTGGCTTGACGCTCAGCTATAAAGCATTAAGAGCTAGGACTGGTCAGCCCGATGTCCTTATATAATGTGACTGGGTGGGGTATCATGTGTTTTTTTGCATCTGTTTAGACATTATCCACAATTTCTTCCATCGTATCCAGTCCCTTTAAAAAACCAACATCCTTAAAATCTTCACAATAAAAAAATGAAATCAAATCGGATCTCAAATTATATTTTTCTCCCTTGGGAGAATAAGTGGTACATGCTTATAAAAAAACAACACATACAATTCTCTCAATGGGGTGAATTGTGGTATACGGATGCAGCTGCACACTCTAAATTAATTTGAATAAACAACCACTTACTTCACAAAAAAACTTAAAGCTACAAAACATACTAGATCAACTTGCGAGGAATCAAGAGCGACACTGTCGTTACTTTTTATAGACAGGAATCGTAATACCTCTGTTAAGCTTTAATAACTCGTAGTATTTATCTCAGGAATCATAATAGCTCTGTTTAGCTTTAATAACTCGTAGTATTTATCTCAGGAATCCTAATAGCTCTGTTTAGCTTTAATTACTCGTAGTATTTATCTCAGGAATCCTAATAGCTCTGTTTAGCTTTAATTA
Organism: Cyrtodaria siliqua; assembly: GCA_037043455.1. Lineage (NCBI taxonomy): Eukaryota > Metazoa > Mollusca > Bivalvia > Adapedonta > Hiatellidae > Cyrtodaria > Cyrtodaria siliqua. The sequence continues at coordinate 9,787 of JAWPHD010018132.1, read as the reverse complement.
CTCGTAGTATTTATCTCAGGAATCATAATAGCTCTGGTTAGCTTTAATAACTCGTAGTATTTATCTCAGGAATCGTAATACCTCTGTTAAGCTTTAATAACTCGTAGTATTTATCTCAGGAATCATAATAGCTCTGTTTAGCTTTAATAACTCGTAGTATTTATCTCGGTAGATGTTAAATTAAACATTATTGTAGGTACGTGATAAAAAAACTAAAATGTTTTTAAAATGTGATGTATAAAATGCAAAATAATATATTAAAGTATCACACTTTGTAATATTGCAAGTTTTTGTCAATTGAATGATAAAATAGTTGTTTGCTCCAGGCGACGTTTGAACGCATAGTTTGTATCCTTGATAGCATTGTTGTATACAATTTGAGTGCAATTATTATGCATGCGATGAGCTATCATATGTCCCTTGCTCGGCCCATATAGGCGGGGAACTATGCGATAATATCTTGTATTCATTGTACCTGATTAGCTATTGGCGATATCTACATAATAATCGTCGACAAACCTCGAGGTTTTTTACCACCCTTGACTTAAAATCGGTAAGAGTTTGAAGAGCTGAAAGAATGTCAATATTTAACTTTTAATACAATTTGGCTATTTTAGAGGTAATGTAATATAACATTAAAGTTCTGCTCAAATCTAGATTAAAGTTTTCCTCTAAATTAATAGAGATTCGGGAACTAGTGTTTTGATACCCTGATTTGTTTCCCGAGGGATGTTCAAATCAAATTTCTTTTTTTAAAATGAGTGCAGAGAACGTGTTTGTTTATCAGATTTGCATGTTCCAAGGGAATTTGAAATATAATTTTTTCAAAATAAACACCAAGTTCATTGATAAATTTGAATTTGTTATATTTTTTTATTGTATGTTTAATTCTTGAGACAGACAGACAGACAGACAGACAGACAGACAGATTTATTTCATAAATAGTATATTGGTACTGGGTTTACTATTTAGTTTGTACAACTTTGAGTGCAGGGTCAGTGAACTTATTTTTAAAAGATCAATTTGGTAAACTTAGGGAATTGATCATTATAAAGTGTCACTTTAAATGTGTCTAGTGACTGTTTATACTGTGTTACTAATATTACAGGGCTAGAAATTAACGTTTTTAGTTTACTGGTCTAGTAGTTCGGTAAAATCACTAGATCAGCTCAAAATTTACTAGCCCAATATAATATTCTACAAAAAAAAGGATTGTAATTCAAGTTTCGATTTCTTTATATGAGTTCTAACTATAGGCATGCATTTATTGAAACTTTGGACATAATTATCAGGTTTTTAAAAGACCTGTTAGTTTAGACAGTGCTGTCACTACACAATCTATCGATTTATAATTTATTTCTTATTTGAACAATTCTTTTACTAGCCCATCGGACTACCCAGACACAAACATTTGCTAGCCTGGCAGCAATTTTGCTAGCCTCGGGCTACAGGACTAGTGCTAATTTTGAGCCCTGTATTATATAATACCAACCTGGTATTAAGGGATAAGGTTGGCAGATTGATGGGCAGATTGAATAGCATACTTAGGGGTAAATGTGAAACTTTTTTTTTTGTTCTTTCTTTATAGTTGGTACAATAGTTATTGTCAAGTAATATAGTCTCTTAATATATGTATTAAAATCATATTTCTTCCATTTTCAGCTCTCGGTGACAAACAATCAAGTGGAACAAATCTCGATACTAGCCTCGGCCCCCACTCATTGTCCACATGACTTGGTACGTATATAAATTGTGTATTCCAGCGAGCCTCAGCTCCCCATCATAATCAGCCACTAGTCATATGTTGACATGGTTTGGTATGTTTACATGTTTCTAGCCTCAGTCCCTCATTGTAGTAAGAGATTTGAAGATTCAAGATTCAAAATTTATTCGGTAAATAATCCATGGAATAAATGCATTCTAAACCGTCTCCGTGGACAAGGGGTTAACGACTTTGCATTGTAAATGTTTTCGCCTCTCACTGCTGCGGGTTCAAATTCCACTGGGAGCTCAACTTGTAAGTGTCGATTCTTACGGACGGCAGGAGGTGTACAGTACTGGTTCTACCCAGGAAAAGTGGGTGGTCGACGGTCATATATAACCTTACATGTGTTGAAAAGGACGTAAAGCACCATACAAACAAAGAAACAAATAAATGCATTCCAGACTCGGCCCCATTTATTGTCCTCGTGATTCGGTATCTTGGTATTATGTAGGGATGCTTGTCTCTGGCACCAAGAAAACAGCAATTTAGATTCTGTAACAGCCTAGGTGGAATTGATGGAATCGTCTATTTTAAGTTGATAAAAGAAAACATGTTTGTGTCATGTGCCTAGTATGGCAGACACATAGGGATCACTTTATCCGTCGTCCGTCCACTGTCATCCATCCACTGTCGTCATCCATCAAACTTCAAACCGCAACCTAACCTTAGCCATAACTTGAAAAGTATTGACCTTATAATGTTCATAAAACTTCACACACATTTTCATCTTACCTCAAGGAATGTTGGTACACATGTCCAATAACTCTGACTGTGACCTTCATTTTGGCAGAGTTATGCCTCTTTTCATAAAACTCTAACCTGCAACCTAACAAAGCTCTTAATTTTAAATTAGCACACGCCAAGTGACACAAGTGTTCCATGAAACACCATTCTAGTTTTATTTTTTTTGTACATTAGACTCCTTTCGTATGATGCCTTTTTTTTCTTTAATTACCCATAATTAAAAATAATTATAAATGGCCACCTTCGTCTACTGAAGTAAACCTCGTAAAACACAAACAATGAGTAAATTGTGTTGTTTACGAAAACAGAAGTATAATCGTTTCAAATAAACTCTACTCAAACTTTTTATTTGGTCCGACTCCGAGTTAATTGTACCTGTTCTATAACTGCATTTATTATACATGATTGCCTAATTACATAATCCACTCACATAACTGACAGGTTGATCAGAAGAGATCACACTGCCACTAACCAGGGTTTATCGGTCGCGTGTGATATCAGTCGCGTGTGATATTGTTTGCTCAAATTATTGATAACTTCCAGTATTTTGTTAGGATGCAATGAATGCATGTCACTCTTGACGCGATGAGTAAGGGATTAGTGCAGGCAACCATTATTTTGTCTGTTCGGTAATCAGTAATTTATGAGAAAAATTAAAATAAATAACTACAATTTACTTCCTCCTTCCATTGCAAGAAAGTGCCTAACATTGGTAATTGTTTAAATGCAGTTAACGAGTAATAATTTTGTATTCGGTTAAAAGCTTTGCTCGAATAGATACCCAAGTTCCCAAGTCGAAGCATTGCCTTACCGGATTCCCATGTACCCGGGTATAGGCATTGCCAAACCAGATACCCAGGTACCCGGGTATAGACATTGCCCAACCAGATACCCAGGTATATATGTTATGCCCTGCATTTTCATGTAGTTTTTCTTGTATAAAGTATAAAATAAACTATTCAAACAATTTAATAAAATATAAGATAGTATATTTAGAATTACGTTACAAAGTTTGAAAAATGAGAAATTTATGTTATTTAAAGAAATGTACACTGATGCCTTTGACAACATATTTAATTAAACACACCTTTATAATTACATACATATGACAATTGTTTGAATAGTTTATTTTATACTTTATACAAGAAAAACTACATGAAAATGCAGTTATTTAAAGAAATGTACACTGATGCCTTTGACAACATATTTAATTAAACACGCCTTTATAATTACATACATATGACAATTGTTTGAATAGTTTATTTTATACTTTATACAAGAAAAACTACATGAAAATGCAGGGCATAACATATACATTGCCCAACCAGATACCCAGGTATAGACATTGCCCAACCAGATACCCAGGTATCCGGATAAAAACATTACCAGATACTCGAATACTCATCCCAGCCTGTAAGCATGGAGGAGATGAAATTGGAATTGATGACGCCCATCTCCTATATGTGCAATGAGAGTGTCTATTTTTTGATGCCCAAACTGGTAATGATGTTACTGGTATTGATGCGACTGCTATTGATGCGATTGTGGACAGTATAATGGATAGTCATATTTTAATTTGAGAAGTAACCAGATTTAGCAGCACCCGCTGTTTGATATTGCTACAGCATTCGGTCTCGTTTTGTATAACAGAGTTGTTGTTTTTTAAAAGTCTAAAGTGATTATAATCCTAAATCATTTCAATTAAACTTACTTTTGTCCCCTTGGATATTGAAATTTCTGTTGAGCAACTATTTCTAAATGGCCTTTTCATCTTTGGAGGTCCTTTTGGGTAGAGTCATCCATGATTTTTCCTGAAAAATGCTGAGAAGTCAGCGATTAAGGTAGGCTTATAAAGATGTTTTTCTTCGGAACGACGTTTGTTAAACAACAAATTATATGTTACCAAATCCTTTAAAATAAGCACGTTTTGACTTTAGAAACACGAATCTTAACCCACCCACATCACTTTTATCCCAGCAAAAGTCGTCTGCAGTCAAGAATGTATTTATTTGTAATGTATTAGTGAAATCGCGCATAGTTGAATGCAAATGAAATTAATTATCCAGCGGCTTTCAAAAATTAATTTATAATTCGATTTTTCCGACAAAGGCTCGTAATGCAGTCTTTAAAATTGCATGATGTTGTTCAATAGCGGTTCATATACTATTCACTCCGTTGTCTTCGCCTTAGCGCAGTGGCAATTCAGTACATTGTGTGTGTCGAATGAGCGTCAATACCCAAGAAAGGATGTTGAATAGACGCATAGGGTCGTTGAGGTCATACACTTAGTATGGAAAACATTATAAATGAAAAACGGCTAGTTAACAAATAGGGCATTTATGTCTCGGCCATCAATTTGTGTTATTTAAAAGTTGAAAAGTTTTTTAATTCATAAAACTTATTCATAATTTAGTATTTCAATGGATTAATTTCCATAAGATTTTATTCATAATTTTGAATTAACTGCTGTTTTGTTGTGCAGTCTGTTTATACAATGTTTGCATTTAGAGAGAAAATATTCGGTGTAGGATTCGGAATGAAATATAATTTCGGATTTATTGAAAATACAGTATTTCATCCCTTTCATAATATTAGATCACTTTAATATAAGATTCCGCATATGTTCACAATTATTAGCCAACTTTAAAAATATTAGTTTGCTGAAAAGCTACCAGGCCTTGCACGAAAGGTTTTATTGAAGTTGTGAGAGCCCGCTTACTAAGGCCTGACTGCTATAATTACATAAGCCCATCTCCCACTGGTGGGCAAGAATGCACTGAGGCTGGAAAGCAGTGTTGTTTTAACCCTTAACCCACTAAGCACGACTATAATATCCTTCGCGTCCATTGTAAACACAGATCAGCCTGAGAGTAATTCGCAAAAAAATCGACCGTCGTATATAACCTTACATGTGTTGAAAATGACGAGTTAGAATATGCTTCTACAAATGTAAAATAAAACAGTTTACCAAATTCTTATACATTAGAGAATTGCCCAATCCAGTCGAAATAATAGAATACGGTAACAACTTCGCAAACTAAGCCAAATAAAAGTTTCCCATGAACACTGTGCTTATGCATAAAGTGGGTATTTAGCAGGGCCATCTGGTTATTTATAGTACCGATATTGTGTACATATCAATCAGATGTATACTATGGTAAAACCAGAGATATAGAAAGACTTTCATCATCATGTATGTTATAGTATATTTGTAGAATAAGTAAGTAAGTAAGTCATTTATTATAGTGACATGCACACAAAGTGACAAACAAGTACATACATAAAATAAAAGATCACATGGCCCAATGGGCCTATAAATCACTATCAATGCAGGGCTGTACAAATCCTATAGCCCCACGCCGGGACTAGTCCAAAACCAAAGTCGGGCGTGTCACTTTATCAAAGATGTCAGTCCCGGACTAGTCCAATTTAAAAAAACACAGAAAGTCGGGCATGTCACTGTTTTAAAGATTTCAGTCCCAGATCCCAGATTTGTCCAGTTAACAAAGTCGGCCACCAGTCATAAAACAACCCCAGCACACTTCTCAACGTAATCCTTTAATTGCACTCGCTTACGTAATGCAATTAGCATCCACAGCGGCGATCAGCGATTGCCCTGGGCAGTTTTATCAACAATCAACCATGCCGGAAGTCCCGCCTCCAAATTACTTTGACAGTCGGCATTGTCGACACTATCCAATCAATTGACCCGATCTATTTTAATCCAGACCCGCTAGACAATGAAATGACTACTACACATGTTCGTCACGTGATTACCTGTTCGTCACGTGGTGAGCTGAAAATGGCGATACACTGAAACAATAACACTATAACACGTTGATTAATTAGCAATCAGGCCGATTTGTCGGCAATCTTTCGATGAGTAAAGAAACTAAGGACGTTTGATAATGGAAGTATGTTTGATATAAAATGGTAGGTGTGATTTGTTTTTATTGTTTCTCAGTGTATTGTTGAGCGTAATTGTAACAGACATGAAAGGCGGGTGGGGTAACGGTTTGTGCATAGTGTACTAATTACGTTCGAAGAATTGAGTTGTCAAAAAAATGAAATAAAAACAAAACGAACTGATATACATAATCAGTTTGATTTCGTATTTGGCAGTGCTAATGTTTACATTTCAAAATGAGTTTGTTGAACTTTTTCAGTGTTAAAAATAGGGAAAATATGCAAGCGAAAGTGAAAGTAAAAATAAAAAGGAAAAATGTAGAATGTGATGCACAGCCAATCAAAAAGTCAAACTCATCTGGTGTAGTGGACAAAAACATAAAAATAAAATGTTTATATTGATTCACATGTTATTTATTTTTTGCATTAGGTAAAATGGTAATAAAGTTAAGAATCTCATCTGTAGCCCCTTACCTATATAAAGTTATGACTTTTTTTTCTCTACTACATTAAATGATTATCTGAACTATAATATGAAACTCAATATCTATACTGAAATTTGAAAATGCAGATGTGATTCTTACTACTGCTACTGTTTCACCCAATGACAGTCTACAATCTATCAGTATATAGACTATACCACTGAAACATACATTAATTGTCTGAAGACTAAATAAGGATTGTTTCCTTTACTGTGTATAATGAATTGTAATGAGTATGCAAGACGCAGTTTTAACATATTGAGAAATCGAAAGATTCAGGACTTGTGTCCATTTTTTGGGACTAGTCACAATTTTTTTGGGACTAGTCACTTTTGACAGGGTGACTAGTCCCGGACTAGTGGCTAAAAAAATTATTTGTACAGCCCTGCAATGATAAATATGTGACAGAATAAACGAGTTGTAATTAAAACTGTATCAAAATATTGCACATTTAAATTTTCCTAAATTACAGCAATTTTAATTAGGAATTTGTTTTTCTTTCAGATTAAATTCTGGGATTGCGCTGAGAAGTCTTTACCCGGTAAGTTTTATGAATATTGCATCATTTCAGGAGGATTTTATACTGATATTGTATCATTTTACACGGATAATTGCCTGGTAAATTTGATTGAGATTGTATCATTATTTTATGATAATTTTATAATTATCACATGAAGCCTCACAGATACACACACAAAGCTGTTCATCAAATGCAGAGCTGAAAATGAGGAATAAAGATATAGACCCCACTAAAATATTTATTTTTGGTGCAATGGTAGACCCACTAATACTTACTTTCTGCGCAATAGTAGACCCCACTCATGCAATAGTAGACCCCACTCATGCAATGGTAGACCCCACTCATGCAATGTTAGACCCCACTCATGCAATGGTAGACCCACTAATACTTACTTTCTGCGCAATAGTAGACCCCACTCATGCAATGGTAGACCCCACTCATGCAATGGTAGACCCACTAATACTTACTTTCTGCGCAATAGTAGACCCCACTCATGCAATAGTAGACCCCACTCATGCAATGGTAGACCCCACTCATGCAATGTTAGACCCCACTCATGCAATGGTAGACCCACTAATACTTACTTTCTGCGCAATAGTAGACCCCACTCATGCAATGGTAGACCCCACTCATGCAATGGTAGACCCACTAATACTTACTTTCTGCGCAATAGTAGACCCCACTCGTGCAATAGTAGACCCCACTCATGCAATGGTAGACCCCACTCATGCAATGGTAAACCCACTAATACTTACTTTCTGCACAATAGTAGACCCCACTCATGCAATAGTAGACCCCACTCATGCAATAGTAGACCCCACTCATGCAATAGTAGACCCCACTCATGCAATGGTAGACCCCACTCATGCAATGGTAGACCCACTAATACTTACTTTCTGTGCAATAGTAGACCCCACTCATGTAATGGTAGACCCCACCATGCAATAGTAGACCCCACTCATGCAATGGTAGACCCCACTCATGCAATGTTAGACCTCACTCATGCAATATTAGACCCCACTCATGCAATGTTAGACCCCACTCATGCAATAGTAGACCCCACTCATGCAATGGTAGACTCACTCATGCAATGGTAGACCCCACTCATGCAATGGTAGACCCCACTCATGCAGTAGTAGACCCCACTCATGCAATAGTAGACCCTACTCATCAGTGTTCTCCCCAGGAATTTGTCAAGGCAGGTCGCTTTTATCATAGAAAATATGCTTCAGAGTGTATCCTTATTCCTGAAACCTAAATGTATGGGTAGTTTGTTAGAGAGACACTTGCTTAATATAAGAAATAGGCTAGTGATTCCATATATTGAGTTTTTTACTTATTTAAGCCAAACAAAAATGAAATAATTAAAAGGTGTTACATGTCTTTTTGAAATTAAGGCATGTTGCAAAAGCATTTTGGCTCTGAAGGCATGTTAAATGTGACATGCCTTAATAGCCTGGGGAGAACACTGCTCATGCAATGGTAGACCCCACTCATGCAATAGTAGACCCCACTCACGCAATAGTAGACCCAACTCATGCAATGGTAGACCCCACTCATGCAATAGTAGACCCCACTCATGCAATAGTAGACCCCACTCATGCAATAGTAGACCCCACTCATGCAATGGTAGACCCCACTCATGCAATAGTAGACCCCACTCATGCAATAGTAGACCCCACTCATGCAATAGTAGACCCCACTCAGTCTTTACTCAAATATTACACCAGTTCATATGATAATGATGAATTTTTGGATGGAAAACATTACCAACTGATGGGTCATGCAGCCATATTTTCGAAGAAAAATGGCCCTTTCACGAAAAATCAACAAATTTCACACGCCCCAAATTTCTAAAGTAAGTGCTCATACAAAACAAAATATATACCAGTACAATAACATGACCATTACTTGAATACGTGATTCATTTTTTACACATATAAATATTCGCTGAATTGGAAAGTCGTTACCAACTAACACCATAAAACGGAGTTTTCCCGCTTTTTTCACAGTTTTCACATTTTCTTCTGTATACCTTTGCTGATCAGATATCTCCGTAATTTTGTATTACAAAGTCAATTTAAACATAACACAAAGAAAAACACTTACAAATCAATCGGCGAAACAATACTATGTGAGCATAGATACTTATTGAGATATTTGCGATCTTGTTATAATTTTTTATTGCAGAAACCAGCGTGTCAGTTTCCTTTAAAAAAAAAATGGCGACTGAAGTCTCGCGCTGGCCTCGAATTTACAAAATTTCGTCTCTTTTCATAATCCTGTAATATAAATGGGTCCTGATAACATACAGTATTACACCAGGCAATGTTAATGTACACGTGCGACAGGATGGACTATATATTTATT
>JAWPHD010018131.1:0-41291 GCA_037043455.1 Cyrtodaria siliqua | reverse complement strand
CAGGCCATTGCCACTACGTGTCCATCCACTGTTCACTGGCCTTGGTAGCGCTGGTTTAGCACAGTCAGTATGTTTCCGTATAATGGTTTGATAGTGCACCTGTAAAGTGAAATAAAGGCTACATATTCCGTCTGTTGCACATTATATATTCTGCAGACACAATTGTCTGCAGTCTTGATGTGTTTTCTGTAAGTCTCTCTTCCTAAGTCATTAAATAGGCTATGGTGCTCTTGAAATAAATTCCATGGACCTGCTTGGTGTGGTTTGCAAAGGAAGTGGTGTTGCATTCTGTTAATGCATGAAATGGCAAAAGGCCATCGCTGATCCCATTGGGATATTGTTGGACACAGCTTCAGCTGGAATATAGCGCCTTTTCTTCGATTTACCTTTTATAAGCCACTGTTGTTGACGCTGTACATGCAGGGAAAGATATACTAGTAGCAGGAAACAGTGCTGTGCTGGCGTTGGAGAGCATACATCTTCATGATGTGTATCAGCTTCCTCAGTTGATCATCGCAGAAAAGTGAAATCACTTGTATTTAGTGATGACCGTGTTTCAAATTCGTCTGTCAGGTCTTCAGCTGCAACAATTTCCTTATTGTCTATCACTTGAAAAAATCAATTTCTTAGACAAAAACGGTACAAGATATACCTCGAACGATCAAAGCAACCTTCTGGCTCTGCTGTTGGCTCCATCAGTGAGTTTACAACACGGTGATCATAGTCCAACAAGTAATTTAGCCTTTATTTTCACTTATTACGGGACTGGTGCACTATCAGTATTGGAAACATGGTGACTGTGCTATACCACAGCTACGTGTGCCAGTCAAAATGGGATGAACACGTGGTGACAATAGTCTTTAGCCAATCATGATGTAATTGTATTTAAGCCCTGTACCTGTAACTAGCTGTACTGAACTTATAAAATAACGAAAAACATTGTAGGAGCCTTCGCAAATACAATTATCCAATTAAAAAAGCAGATCAATGTGTGCATTGAAGCAACATGATGGACTTGTATGAATACAGTATAAATATGAACAAAAAGAGGTCACACAACAGGCACTTAATTGAGGGTACCAACTCCCCCCCCCCCCCCCCCCCCCCCCCCCCCCCCCCCTGGCATCTGCAGTACTGGCTTTTTTTGGGCATGGCATCTGGAATACTCCCTAACAGAGGGTTGGCATCTGGAATACTATTTGAACCATGCGTGCCGAGCTCTCTAGGGGGGTCCGGGGGCATGCCCCCACCCCACGGAATATTTTGAAACCTAGGTGCTCTGAAATGGCATTTCCAGCAATCTGAGACATAAATTAGCTTAAATTTAAATTTTTTGGATAGAAAAAAATATTTTTTGAGAAAAATACGGCGTGCGCGTATGAAAAACTGCGATGTCGGCGTACGGCGTACCACAACCCGGCGTACGGAATACTGGCTAATATGGGTCGGAATCCGGCGTACGAAAAGGGGGTCGGTACCCTCTTAATTCCTATGTAAGTATGAAACATGTTATGTATAAAGACTAAGGATTAATAATGCAAAATATATAGAAATCATATTCCAAACATTCCCAGTAAAATTATCAAAAAAAAAAAGCATTTCCTATCAAAATTCAGCTTGAACTATTATTCCTATGATAAGCCAATGTATATGAAATCAAAATACGTAGAGAAAATAGATAATTGATGTAAACTTTTTATTTTTATTTTATAAACAAATTCCAAAAATTCCCAGTTAAATTATCAAAAAACAATAAAATGTCCATAAAATTGCCTTTCCTGTCAAAATTCAGCTGAAAATATTATTCCCATGGTAAGTCAATATATTTGTAGAGAAAATTGATGACTGTTGCAAAATAATTAAACAAATATTCAAAAAAATCCCAGTAAAATTATCAAAATATCCCAAAAATTGGATTTCCTCTCAAAATTCAGCTTAAAATATTATTCCTATGATATGTCAATGCATATGAAGTCAAAATACGTAGAGAAAATTGTTAACTGATGTAACATGTTTATAAACATATTCCAAAAATTCCCAGGTAAATTATCAAAAAACAATGAAATGATCCAAAAATTGTCTTTATAATGATAACATATTAATGATAATGTACAGTTTTCCCCCGGCTGTGTCCGGTTATTTCCCGGCGGTTAATTTTCTCTAACAATGGTACCGCTCTGATTTAATAGAGTGTTCTTGGTTATACTATTGCCTCATTAGTGCGGTTGGCATGAGGGATGAGCGGGACAACATTGGAGATGAGATATGATAACATATTATTGAGATACACGATAATGTCCATTTTTTTCTTTGCTGTGTCCAGTCATTTCCCGGCGGTTATTTCCCGCTCTGATTTATTAGAGTGTTATTGGTTCTACTATTGCCTCATTAATAAGGTTGACATGAGGGATGAGCGGGAAAACATTCGAGATGAGATATAACATATTATTAAGTTACACAATAATGTCCAGTTTTTCCCCCCCGACTGTGTCCAGTTATTTCCCGGCGGTTATTTTCCTCAAACAATGGTACCGCTCTGATTTAATAGAGTGTTATTGGTTATACTATTGCCTCATTAGTGAGGTTGGCATGAGAGATGAGCGGGAAAACATTGGAGATGTAGATATGATAACATATTATTGAGATACACAATAATGTCCAGTTTTTTCCCGGCTGTGTCCAATTATTTCCCGGCGGTTATTTTCCTCCAACAATGATTTAATAGAGTGTTATTGGTTATACAATTGCTCATTAATGAGGTTGACATGAGGGATGACCGGAAAACATTGGAGATGAGATATGATAACATACTATTGAGATACACAATAATGTCCAGTTATTTCCCAGCAGTTATTTTCCTCTAACACTGGTACCGCTCTGATTTAATAGGGTGTTATTGGTTATACTATTGCCTCATTAATGAGGTTAAGATGAGGAAAGACCAGGAAAACATTGGAGTTGAGATATGATAACATATTATTGAGTTACACAATAATGTCCAGTTTTTTCACGGCTGTGTCCAGTTATTTCCCGGCGGTTATTTTCCAGTAACAATGGTACCGCTCTTATTTAATAGAGTGTTATTGGTTATACTATTGCCTCATTAGTGAGGTTGGCATGAATGATGAGCGAGAAAACATTGGAGATGAGATATGATAACATATTATTGAGATACACAATAATGTCCACTTCTTTCCCGGCTGCGTCCAGTTATTTCCCGGCGGTTATTTTCCTCTAACAATGGTACCGCTCTGATTTAATAGAGTGTTATTGGTTATACTATTGCCTCATTAATGAGGTTGACATGAGGGATGACCGGAAAAACATTGGAGTTGAGATATAATAACATATTATTGAGCAACACAAGAATGTTCATTTTTCCCCAGCTGTGTCCAGTTATTTCCCGGCGGTTATTTTCCTCTAACAATGGTACCGCTCTGATTTAATAGAGTGTTACTGGTTATACTATTGCCTCATTAGTGAAGTTGGTATGAGAGACGAGCGGGAAAGCATTGCAGATGAGATATGATAACATATTATTGAGATACACAATAATGTCCAGTTTTTTCCCGGCTGTGTCCAATTATTTCCCGGCGGTTATTTTCCTCTAACAATGGTACCGCTCTGATTTAATAGAGTGTTATTGGTTATAATATTGCCTCATTAGTTAGGTTGGCATGAGAGATGAGCGGGAAAATATTGGAGATGAGATATGATAACATATTATTGAGATACACAAAAACGTGCACTTTTTTCCCGGCTGTGTCCAGTCATTTTCCGGCGTTTATTTTCTTCTAACAATGGTACCGCTCTGATTTAATAGAGTGTTATTGGTTATACTATTGCCTCATTAATGAGGTTGACATGAGGGATGAGCGGGTAAACATTGGAGTTGAGATATGATAACATATTATTGAGATACACAATAATGTCCACTTTTTCCCCGGCTGTGTCCAGTTATTTCACGGCGGTTATTTTCCTGTAAAAATGGTACCGCTCTGATTTAATAGTGTTATTGGTTATACTATTGCATCATTAGTGTGGTTGGCATGAGAGATGAGCGGGAAAACATTGGAAATGAGATATGATAACATATTATTGAGATACACAATAATGTCCAGTTTTTCCCCGGCTGTGTCCAGTTATTTCCCAGCAGTTATTTTCCTCTAACAATGGTATCGCTCTGATTTAATAGGGTGTTATTGGATATACTGTGTCCAGTTATTTCCCGGCGGTTATTTTCCTATAACAATGGTGCAGATCTGATTTAATACATTGTTATTGGTCATACTATTGCCTCATTAATAAGGTTCACATGAGAGATGAGCGGGAAAATATTGGAGATGAGATATGCTAACATATTATTAAAGATGGGTTGAGCACAATACAAGGCAATGTTTACAGTTTATGTTTATAGGAATATATTGGCCACGGCTTCAACAAAATAAAATGTAAAACATATTCATGTACTTTATGAACCCTGGGTACAGCAGTTCACAAAGACAAATGTACCTAATATAGAAGATAAAATGTGTAGTTAATTAAACATATGTATGTACTTAATGAACCCTGGGTACAGCAGTTCACAAAGACAAATGTACCTAATTGAAAGCTCTTGCATTGAAAATGTCAAAATTCTTATTAACTACACAATAAGTAATTGCTGTGACCGCGAAAAACTGCCGCCACCGTGTGGAGATCCCGAAAGTGGACTGCTGTAAACTCTGTTGAAGCCGCGACAGAAGAACCCGACTGAAACCGATGAAATCCCATGCTCTGAAAAATAACAAGAGGGTCATGATGGCCCTATATCGCTCACCTGAGTAAATTTGAACCATTACTAGAGAAGAGGGCCAAGATGGCCTTAAAGCGATCACCTGAGTACTGGCACATTATCGAACTAATTCGAAATCTTATGGTCATATACAATCTGTGCAAGTTTGGTTAAGATTGTTCATGAAATGTGGACTCTGTTGTATATAACAACATTGATATAGACAGTTTAAGACTCTGACAAAGTTTGGTAAAGATCAAATACAAAATCAAGGTGCTCGAGAGTAACACCTTGGGCAGAGCCAAATGTGACCCCAGGGCTACATGTAATATATGAGAGCTGTGTGACTTGTGGTTTTAGAGAAGAAGATTTTTTAAGTTTTTCCCTATACAAGTCTATGTAAAACGTGACCCCAGGGGCAGGGTCAAATGTGAATCCAGGGTCACCATTTGAACAAACTTGGTAAAGGACCATGAGAGTATAGTAAATACAAAATATTAAACCTCTGGCTCTTGTAGTTTCAGAGAAGAAGACTTTAATGTGTTTCCTATATACGTCTATGTAAAACTGTGACCCTCGGAGTGGGGTCAAATTTTACCCCAGGGTCACCATTTGAACAAACTTGGTAAAGGACCATGAGAGTATAGTAAATGCAAAATATTAAACCTCTGGCTCTTGCAGTTTCAGAGAGGATTGTTTTTTTCCTATATACATGTCTATATAAAACTGTGACCCCTGGGGTGTGGCCAAGTTTGACACCAGGGTCACCATTTGAACAAACTTGGTAGAGGATCATAAGCTTATAGCAAATGCAAAATATTAAACCTCTGGCTCTTGCAGTTCCAGAGAAGTTTTTTTAAGTTTTTCCCTATACATCTCTATGTAAAACATGTGACCCTTGGGGCGGGGCCAAATGTGACCCGAGGGTCACCATTAGAACAAACTTGGTAAAGGACCATAAGCTTATAGTAAATGCAAAATATCAAACCTCTGGCTTTTGTAGTTTCCGAGAAGATTTTTTAATTTTGTTTCCTATATAAGCCTATGTAAAACTGTGACCCCCGGGGCGGGGACAAATTTGACCCTAGGGTCACCATTTGAACAAACTAAGTAGAGGACCATAAGCTGATGCTACATGTAATACATGAGAGCTCCGTGCCATATGGTTCCAGAGAAGAAGATTTTTTTCAGTTTTTCCCTATAAAAGCCTATGTAAAACTGTGACCCCCGGGGCGGGGCCAAATGTGACCCCTGGGTCACCATTTGAACAAACTTGGTAGAGGACCATAAGCTTATAGCAAATGCAAAATATTAAACCTCTGGCTCTTGCAGTTTCAGAGAAGATTTTTTAGGTTTTTCCCTATACATGTCTATGTAAAACATGTGACCCTTGGGGCGGGGCCAACTGTGACCCGAGGGTCACAATTTGAACAAAATTGGTAAAGGACCATAAGCTTATAGTAAATGCAAAATATCAAACCTCTGGCTCTTGTAGTTTCCGAGAAGAAGATTTTTAAAAAAAATTATATATGTAAGTCTATGTAAAACTGCGACCCCCGGGGCGGGAATAAATTTGACCCCAGGGTCACTATTTGAACAAACTTAGTAGAGGACCATAAGCTGATGCTACATGTAATACATGAGACCTCTGTGCCTTGTGGTTTCAGAGAAGAAGATTTTTTAAAGTTTTTTCCTATATGTCTATATGAAAAACATGCAAAATCTCAATATACAAACTTTGGACCCCCGGGGCATAGTCATTTATGACCCCGGGGACTTCATTTGAACAAACTTGATAGTCGAGGCGTTGGCGATCATTTTAAAAGAAAAACTGTTGAAATCTGTCCAGCTGTTCTTGAGAAGAAGATTTTTTAAGGTTTCGATTATATATGGTAATGGTGGCCATCTTGGATTTCGCGCTGACCTAATTTTAACAAATCTAAAAAGCATTTATCTAAGGATCATACACATGAAGTTTGGTCAAAATTGGCCACGCGGTTTCTGAGGAGAAGTCGTTTGAAGCAAAAGTTAACGACGGACGACGACGACGACGACGGACGAAGAGTGATCCCAATACCTCACCTTTGAGCCTTCGGCTCAGGTGAGCTAAAAACAAGAGGCCCAAGCGGGCCTGTGGACGCTCTACTGGCTAACGTATTAATGAGGCAAAATATAGCATTTTTAACTAAATCAAGAGCCATAACTCCTCTGTTACTGGTCCGACTAGTTCAACATAGAGCTAAAAAAAAAAGAGTAAAAAAAAAGAAAATTAAATATAAAAAGTCATAAAATCTGGTAAAGTTTGGCAAAGATCAGATGCAAAATGAAGGCCCTATCGTAAGACGAAGCAAAATGTAGCATTGTGAACTAAATCAAGGGCCATATCTCCGCTGTTACTGGTCCGATATGAATGGTTTTCGAACTTGTTCGAGCTTTCATTGATATTAACAATCTGATAAAGTTTGGTAAAGATCGGATGAACAATGAAGCCCCTATCGTCTTAACGAGGCAAAATATAGCATTTTTAACTAAATCAAGGGCAATAACTCCGCTGTTAATGGTCCAATCTAGCTGGTTTTCGTAAATGTACGAGCTGCCATTGATATTAATAATCTGTGCAAGTTTGGTAACGATCAAATAATAAATGAAGGTGCTAGAGCGTTAACAAGGCAGAAAATAGCAATTTTCAGAAAAGACAAGGGCCATTACTCCGGTGTTACTAATCTGATTTGGCTGGTTTTCGAACTTGTCCGAGTTTTCATTGATATTAACAATCTGTGCAAGTTTGGTAACAATCAAATAATAAATGAAGGAGCTAGAGCGTTCACAAGGCAGAAAATAGCAATTTTCAGAAAAAACAAGGGCCATAACTCCGGTATTACTGATCCGATTTGGCTGGTTTTCGAACTTGTCCGAGCTTTCATTGATATTAACAATCTGTGCAAGTTTGGCAACGATCAAATAATAAATGAAGTTGCTAGAGAGTTCACAAGGCAAAAAATAGCAATTTTCAGAAAAAAAACAAGGGCCATTACTCCGGTGTTACTGATCCGATTAGGCTGGTTTTCGAACTTGTCCGAGGTTTCTTTGATATTAATAATCTGTGCAAGTTTGGTAAAGATCAAATAATAAATGAGGGCAATAGAGTGTTCACAAGGCTTAATATGGCATTTACAGCAAAACAAGGGCCATAACTCTGGTGAAATTATTCCGATCTAGCTGGTTTTCGAATTTGCCCGAGCTTTCATTGATATAAAGATACTGGCAAAGTTTCGTAAAGATTCGATTAATAATGAAGGCCCTAGAGTGTTCACAAGGCAAAAGTAAACGGACGACGGACAACTCGCCATCCCATAAGCTCTGCTGTCCTTCGGCCAGTAGAGCTAATAAAAACAAAATAAAAATATTCCAGTTTCGAGGGTGGGGAGAGGAGGCCGGGGGACGAGGTTGGGCGGGCAACATGTGTAAGAATTGACAAAAACACAGAAAATATGTAAAAAAAAAGTTTCGAGTGGGGGGTGGGGGGAGAGGCCGACGGTGGGGGAGGGGGCAACATATATGTGTCAATGCTATGTGTAAGAATTGTCTAAAACAACACAGAAATATTTCAAAAACAAGAGGCCCAAGAGGGCCTGTGGACGCTCTACTGGCTCAAGATAAAGTTTATGTATAAGGGGCCATAAGTCTTTCAAAAATAATTCAACCAGAACATGGCAATGACAGGTGCAACTAGGCTTAGTACTGATCATTCTCGCCAAGATTCGCTGAAAGGCAAAGAGTTCAGAAGAGACTAATCTGGACAAAGTTTGTGTATTAAAACATTTAAAGGGTCACAACTCTGCCAAAAAGCATTCAACCGAAATATGGCGATGATATGCACAACTAGGCTTGATAATGATCATCCTTGTCAAGTTTCGTCTATATTCAGCCAGGGGTTCAGGAGAACTAGCCTGGAAAAAAAATGTGGTATCAAAATCCTTCAAAGGGCCATAACTCTGCCAAATATCTGTAAAACGGAACGTGACAATGACATGCACAACTAGGCTTGGTGCTGATCATCCCTGCAAAGTTTCATTGAAATCTGGCGAGGGGTTCAGGAGAAGTAGATCAGACAAAGTTTGTGTATTAAAACCTTTAAAGGGCCATAATTCTGCCCAAAAATATCATTTAACCGGAATACGCCAATGATTTGCAAAACTAGACATGGAATTGATCATCCCTAAAAAGCTTCGTTTAAATCCGGCCAGAGGTTCAGGAGAACTAGTCAGAACAAAGTTTGTGTATTAAAACCTTTAAAGGGCCCTAACTCCGCCAAAAATCATTCAACCGGAACACGGCGATGATGTGCACAACTAGATAAATAATCGATCATCCCTTAAAAGTTTCGTTTAATCTGGCCAGGGGTTCAGGAGAACTAGTCAGAACAAAGTTTGTGTATTAAAACCTTTAAAGGGCTATAACTCTGTCAAAATCATTCAACTGGAACACGGTGACTATGTACAACTAGGCTTGGTACTGATCATCCCTGCAAAGTTTCAATGAAATCCGGCGAAATGAAGGCCCTTTCGTCTTAATGAGGCCACGATACAGCATATTTCAGAAAATCAAGGGCCATGACTTCGATGTAAATGGTTCAGTCTAGATGGTTTTCGAACTCGTCCAAGCTTTCATCGATATTAACAATCTGGCAAAGTTTGGATGAAAGATGAAGGCCCTATCATCTTAACGAGGCAAAATATAGGATTTTTAACTAAATCAAGAGCCATAACTCCACTTTTACTGGTCCGATCTGGCTGGTTTTCGAACTTGACTGAGCTTTCATTGATATGAACAATCTCGTAAAGTTTCATAAAGATCGCATGAAAAATGAAGGCCCTATAATCTTAACGAGGCAAAATATAGCATTTTTAACTAAATCAAGGGCCATAACTCATCCGTTACTGTCCGATCTGGCTTGTTTTCGAAATAATCTGAGCTGTCATTGATATAAACAATCAGGTAAAGTTTTGTAAAGATCAGATGAAAGATGAAGGCCCTATCGAATTAACGAGGCAAAATATCGCATTTTTAACTAAATCAAGGGTCATAACTCTGCTGTTACTGGTCAGATCTGGCTGGTCTTGGAAAATGTCCGAGCTTTCATTTATATAAACAATCTGGTAAAGTTTGGTAAAGATCGAATGAAAGATAAAGGCCCTGTCGTCTTAACGAGTCAAAATATAGCATTTTAACTAAATCAAGGACCATAACTCCGCTGTTAATGGTCCGATCTAGCTGGTCGTCGAATTTGTCCGAGCTTTCATTAATATAAACAATCTGGTAAAGTTTGGTAAAGATTGGATGAAAGATGAAGGCCCTATTGTCTTAATGACGCAAAATATAGCATTTTTAACTAAATCAAAGGCAATAACTCCGCTGTTAATGGTCAGATCTAGCTGGTTTTCGAACTGTCCGAGCTTTCATTGATATTAACAATCTGTGCAAGTTTGGTAAAGATCAAATAATAAATGAAGGTGCTAGAGTGTTCACAAGGCTTAATATGGCATTTTTCAGCAAAACAAGCGTCAGAACTCCGTTGAAATTATTTCGATCTTGCCGGTTTTCGAACTTGTTCAAGCTTTTATTGATATAAAGACACTGGCTAAGTTAAGTAAATATCCGATTAATATTGAAGGCCCTAGAGTGTTCACAAGGCAGAAAATAGCATTTTTCAGAAAAAACAAGGGCCATAACTCCGGTGTTACTGATCTGATTTAGCTGGTTTTCGAACTCGTTCGAGCATTCATTGATATTAACAATCTGTGGAAGTTTGGTAAAGATCAAATAATAAATGACGGTGCTAGAGTGTTCACAAGGCAGAAAATGCCATTTTTAAGAAAAACAAGGGCCATAACTCCGGTGTTACTGACCCAATTCAGCCGATTTTCGAACTTGTCCAAGCCATAATTGGTATTAACAACCTGTGCAAGTTTGGTAACGATCAAATAATAAATGAAGGTACTAGAGCGTTCACAAGGCAGAAAACAGCAATTTTCAGAAAAATCAAGGGCCATAACTCCGGTGTTACTGATCCGATTTGGCTGGTTTTCGAACTTGTCCAAGCCTTCATTAATATTAACAATATCGGCTAGTAGAGCTAAAAATAATAAAAGAAAGTGTGGATGGGTGGGGGTTGGGTGTTGGAAGAGGGAGCCCATGCCCCAATATGGGTGAGGTGTGAATAAATCCCAAACCAAAATTATAGATATATACATGCTTACATGTAAACCTAGATCTGCCTTTATTGCACATTTTATGGGCCATCACAATTTGGGTTCCATGGGAGCCCAGAATTTGCAGGACAAAATTATTTACGCAACCCTTTACAACATACTATAAGGAAACCAATTCCTAAATTTAGTTCAGCTAGGACAAGAAATGTAAGTGATATAGACCTGTAAACACAGCTTACACGCAAAATTTGTTGTGAAATAGACACATTTTAAGGGCTATCAGAATCTGGGTTCCATGGGAGCCCAGGGGTCATAGGCACCAAAATTACTTAAGCAGCCCTTAAGATAATGCTATAAGGAAGGAAGCTCATGGCCAAATTTGGTTGTACTAGGGTAAGAAATGTAAGAGATATAGGCTTGTAAACACAGCTTACACGCAAAATTTGATGTGAAATGGGACACATTTTATGGGCTATCATACTTTGGGTTCCATGGGAGCCCATTGGTTACAGGAACCAAAATTGCTTATGCAGCCTTTAAGATAATGCTGTAAGGAAGCCCTTGGCCGAATTTGTTTGTGCCAGGATAAGAAATGTAACAGTTATAGACTTGTAAACACAGCTTACACGCACACCTTGATGTGGGACGCCGACGCCGACCCCGGGGTGATTACATAAGTTCTCTTATTCTTCGAATAGTCGAGCTAAAAACAAAACAACATACAAGCCAAATACTGCATCAACAAAAACAACAACAAAACAAAAACAACATACAAGCCAAATACTGCATTAACAACGACAAAACAACAGTGAAGTTGATATGACTGGAACAACAATTACAACAACAACAGGATCAACATATAATTAAAGAACAGCAACACCCAAGCCAAATACTGAATCAACAATGACAACAACAAAACAACAGTGAAATCGATATGACTGGAACAACAACAGGATCAACATATAATCAAACAATAACAACCAAGCCAAAAAATTAATCAACAATGACAACAACAGTAAAGTCGATATGTCCGGAACAACAACAACAGGTTCAACCAAAAATCAATCGACTAAAAAAAAAAAAGAAGCTAAATACTGAATCAACAATGACAACAACAAAACAAAGTGAAGTAGATATGACTGGGACAACAACAACATGATCAACCTAAACTCAAACCACTAAAAAAAAAGCAAGCTAAATACTGAATCAAGTATGACAACAACAAAACAAATTGAAGTCGATATGACTGGGACAACAACAATAGGATCAACATATAATCAAACGACAAAAAACATTCAAGCCAAATACTGAATCAACAAAGACAAAAAAACAACAGTGGAGTCGATGGAACAACAACAGGATCAAAATATTAACAACAACAGCTTGATAGGGAATCAACAATGACAACAACAATACAACAGTGAAGTTGATATGACTGGAACAACAACAACAACAATACAACAGTGAAGTTGATATGACTGGAACAACAACAACAACAACAACAACAGGGTCTACATATAATCAAACAACAAAAAACACACAAGCCAAATACTGAATCAACAATGACAACAACAAAGTCGATATGACTGGAACAACAACAACAACAACAACAACAACATCAGGATCAACACATAATCAAACAAAAACAACACCCAAGATAATTACTGAATCAACAATGACAATAACAAAACAACAGTCAAGTCAATATGACTGGAAAAACAACAAGAGGACCAACATATTAAACAACAACAAGAACACCCACGCTGAATAAGGAATACAACAGTGAAGTCGATATGACTGGAACAACAACAACAGGATCAACATATAATCAAACAACAACAACACCCAAGCCAAATACTGAATCAACAATGACAAAAACAATACAACAGTGAAGTTGATATGACTGGAACAACAGCAGGATCAACATATAATCAAGCAACAACAACACCCAAGCCAAATACTAAATCAACAATAACAACAACAAAACAACCGTGAAGTCGATGGTACAACAACAACAGGACAAACATATTAGCACAACTACACCCAAGACAAATAAGGAATCAACAATGACAACAAAAAAACAACAACAGTAAAATCGATATGACTGAAACAACAACAACAACAACAACAGGATCAACATATAATCAAACAACAACAACAACCAAGCCAAATACTGAATTCAACAATGACAACAACAAGACAATAGTGAAGTCAATGGAACAGCAACAACAGGACCAACATATTAACAACAACTACACCCAAGCCGAATAGGGAATCAACAATGACAACAACAAAACAACAGTGATGTCGATATGACTGAAACACAACAACAACAACAGGATTAACATACAATCAAACAACAACAACAACATCCAAGTCAATTACTGCATCAACAATGACAACAACAAAACAACAGTGAAATCGATATGAATGAAAAGAACAACAACAGAATCAACATATAATCAAACAACAACAACACCCAAACCAAATACAACAATGACAACAAAACAAGAGGCCCAATAGGGCCTGTGGACGCTCTACTGGCTAACATGGCTCTTACATCAATGAAGCGAGTGACTGCCATTTACGTCTTTTTGAAAGTTTCGGGCAAAAAACAGCTTTTTAACTAAATCAAGGGCCATAACTAAAGAATCTGGTAAAGTTTGGTAAAGATCAGACGAAAAATGAAGGCCCTACCGTATTAATGAGGCAAAATATAGCATTTTTAACTAAATCAAGAGCCATAACACCTATGTTACTGGTCCGACTGGTCCAACATAGAGCTAAAAAATAGAATAATTTAAAAAAAAAAAAAATAATAATAATAATAATAAAAAATAAATTAATCAATCAAAAAAAATCAATAATAATAATAATAATAATAATATAAAAAAAGAAAGTCATAAAATCTGGTAAAGTCTGGCAAAGATCAGATGCAAAATGAAGGCCCTATCATATGACGAGGCAAATTATAGCATTTTTAACATTCCAACAACATACAAGCCAAATACTGAATCAGCAATGACAACACCAAAACAACAGTGAAGTCAATATGACTGAAACAGCAACAACAACAAAAACAACAACAGTATCAACATATTAATCACCACCAACGACATCCAAGCCAAATACTGAATCAACAATGACAACCAAACAACAGTGCAGTCAATATGACTGAAAAAAACAACAACAACAGGATCAACATATTAATCACCACCAACAACATCAAAGCCAAATACTGAATCAACAATGACAACAACTAAACAACAGTGAAGTCAACATGACTGAAACAACTACAACAACAGGATCAACATATTAATCACCACCAACAATATCCAAGCCAAATATTGAATCAACAATGACAACAACTAAACAACAGTGAAGTCAATATGACTGAAACAACAACAACAACAGGATCAACATAGTAATCACCACCAACAACATCCAAGCCAAATACTGAATCAACAATGACAACAACCAAACCACAGTCAAGTCAATATGACTGAAACAACAACAACAACAACAGTATCAACATATTAATCACCACCAACAACATCCAAGACAAATACTGAATCAACAATAACAACAAAACAACACTGAAGTCAATATGACTGAAACAACAACAACAGGATCAACATATTAATCACCACCAACTACATCCATGTCAAATACTGAATCAACAATGACAACAACAAAACAACAGTGAAGTCAATATGACTGAATCAACAACAACAACAGTATCAACATATTAATCACCACAAACAACATCCAAGCCAAATACTCAATCAACAATGACAACAACAGTGAAGTTGATATGACTGAAACCACAACAACAGGATCAACATATTAATCACACCAACAAGATCCAAGCCAAATACTGACTCAACAATGACAACAACAAAACAACAGTGAAGTCAACATAACTGAAACAACAACAACAGGATCAACAATTAAACACCACCAACAACATCCAAGCCAAATACTGAATCTACAATGACAACAATAAAACAACAGTGAAGTCAATATAACTGAAACAACAACAACAACAACAACAGGATCAACAAAATATAACTGAAACAACTACAACAACAGGATCAACAATTAAACACCACCAACAACATCCAAGCTAAATACTGAATCAACAATGACAACAACAGTGAAGTCAATATGACTGAAACAACAACAACAACAGGATCAACATATTAATCAGCACCAACAACATCCAAGCCAAATACTGAATCAACAATGACAACAACAAAAC
This sequence comes from Cyrtodaria siliqua, assembly GCA_037043455.1. Taxonomy (NCBI): domain Eukaryota; kingdom Metazoa; phylum Mollusca; class Bivalvia; order Adapedonta; family Hiatellidae; genus Cyrtodaria; species Cyrtodaria siliqua. Next base: position 26,044 of record JAWPHD010018131.1, on the reverse strand, counting down.
AACAGTGAAGTCAATATGACTGGAACAAAAACAACAGGATCAACATAATAATCACCTCCAACAACACCCAATCCAAATACTGAATCAACAATGACAACAAAAAAACAACAGTGAAGTCAATATGACTGAAACAATAACGACAACAGGATCAACATATAAATCACCACAAACAACATCACAAGCCAAATACTGAATCAACAATGACAACAAGTAAACAACAGTGAAGTCAATATGACTGAAACAACAACAACAACAGGATCAACATATTAATCAGCACCAACAACATCCAAGCCAAATACTGAATCAACAATGACAACAACAAAACAACAGTGATGTTAATCTGACTGAAACAACAACAATAACAGGACCAACATATTAATCACCACCAACAACATCCAAGCCAAATACTGAATCAAAAATGACAACAACTAAACCACAGTGAAGTCAATATGACTGTACAACAACAATAACATTATTAACATATTAATCACCACGAACAACATCCAAGCCAAATACTGAATCAACAATGACAACAACAAAACCACAGTGAAGTCAAAATGACTGAAACAACAACAACAACAACAGGATCAACATAGTAATCACCACCAACAACATCCAAGCCAAATACTGAAGTAACAATGACAACAACCAAACAACAGTGAAGTCAACATGACTGAAACAACAACAACAACAGGATCAACATATTAATCACCACCAACAAAATCTAAGCCAAATACTTAATTAACAATGACAACAACCAAACCACAGTGAAGTCAATATGACTGAAACAACAACAGTATCAACATATTAATCACCAACAACAACATCCAAGCTAAATACTTAATCAACAATGACAACAACTAAACAACAGTGAAGTCAACATGACTGAAACAACAACAACAACAGGATCAACATATTAATCACCACCAACACAATCTAAGCCAAATACTAAATTAACAACGACAACAACCAAACAACAGTGAAGTCAATATGACTGAAACAACAACAACAACAAAAACAGGATCAATAATTAATCGCCACCAACAACATCCAAGACAAATACTGAATCAACAATGACAACAATTAAACAACAGTGAAGTCAACATGACTGAAACCACAACCACAACGTGATAAACAAATTAATCACCACCAACAACATCCAAGTTAAATACTGAAGCAACAATAACAACAACTAAACAACGGTGAAGTCAATATGACTGAAACAACAACAACAGTATAAACATATTAATCACCACCAACAACATCCAAGCCAAATACTGAATCAACAATGACAACAACAAAACAACAGTGATGTCAATATGACTGAAACAACAACAACAACAGCAGTATCAACATATTAATCTCCACCAACGACATCCAAGCCAAATAATGAATCAACAATGAAAACAACCAAACAACAGTGAAGTCAATATGACTGGAAAAACAACAACAACAGGATCAACATATTAATCACCACCAACAACTTCCAAGCCAAAAACTGAATCAATAATGACAACAACAAAACAACAGTTAAGTCAATATCACTGAAACAACAACAACAACAGGATCAACATATTAATCACCACCAACATCTAAGCCAAATACTGAATCAACAGTGACAACAACAAAACAACAGTGAAGTCAATATGACTGAAACAACTACAACAGCAACAGGACCAACATATTAATCACAACCAACAACATCTAAGCCAAATACTGAATCAACAATGACACCAACCAAACATCAGTGAAGTCAATATGACTGAAACATTAACAACAACAGGTTCAACATATTTATCACCACCAACAACATCCAAGCCAAATACTGAATCTACAATGACACCAACCAAACAACAGTAGAGTCAATATGACTGGAAAAACAACAACAACAGGATCAACATATTAATCACCACCAACAACATCCAAGCCAAAGCCTGAATCAACAATGACAACAACTAAACAACAGTTAGGTCAATATGAATGAAACAACAACAACAACAACAGGATCAACATATTAATCACCACCAACAACATCTAAGCCAAATACTGAATCAACAGTGACAACAACAAAACAACAGTGAAGTCAATATGACTGGAACAAAAACAACAGGATCAACATAATAATCACCTCCAACAACACCCAATCCAAATACTGAATCAACAATGACAACAACAAAACAACAGTGAAGTCAATATGACTGAAACAATAACAACAACAGGATCAACATATTAATCACCACAAACAACATCACAAGCCAAATACTGAATCAACAATGACAACAACAAAACAACAGTGAAGTCAATATGACTGAAACAACAACAACAACAGTATCGACATATTAATCACCACCAACATCCAAGCCAAATACTGAATCAACAATGACAACAAGTAAACAACAGTGAAGTCAATATGACTGAAACAACAACAACAACAGGATCAACATATTAATCAGCACCAACAACATCCAAGCCAAATACTGAATCAACAATGACAACAACAAAACAACAGTGATGTTAATCTGACTGAAACAACAAAAACAACAGGACCAACATATTAATCACCACCAACAACATCCAAGCCAAATACTGAATCAAAAATGACAACAACTAAACCACAGTGAAGTCAAAATGACTGAAACAACAACAACAACAACAGGATCAACATAGTAATCACCACCAACAATATCCAAGCCAAATACTGAAGTAACAATGACAACAACTAAACAACAGTGAAGTCAACATGACTGAAACAACAACAACAACAGGATCAACATATTAATCACCACCAACAAAATCTAAGCCAAATACTTAATTAACAATGACAACAACCAAACCACAGTGAAGTCAATATGACTGAAACAACAACAGTATCAACATATTAATCACCAACAACAACATCCAAGCCAAATACTTAATCAACAATGACAACAACTAAACAACAGTGAAGTCAACATGACTGAAACAACAACAACAACAGGATCAACATATTAATCACCACCAACACAATCTAAGCCAAATACTAAATTAACAACGACAACAACCAAACAACAGTGAAGTCAATATGACTGAAACAACAACAACAACAAAAACAGGATCAATAATTAATCGCCACCAACAACATCCAAGACAAATACTGAATCAACAATGACAACAATTTAACAACAGTGAAGTCAACATGACTGAAACCACAACAACAACGTGATAAACATATTAATCACCACCAACAACATCCAAGTTAAATACTGAAGCAACAATAACAACAACTAAACAACGGTGAAGTCAATATGACTGAAACAACAACAACAGTATCAACATATTAATCACCACCAACAACATCCAAGCCAAATACTGAATCAACAATGACAACAACAAAACAACAGTGATGTCAATATGACTGAAACAACAACAACAACAGCATTATCAACATATTAATCTCCACCAACGACATCCAAGCCAAATAATGAATCAACAATGAAAACAACCAAACAACAGTGAAGTCAATATGACTGGAAAAACAACAACAACAGGATCAACATATTAATCACCACCAACAACTTCCAAGCCAAAAACTGAATCAATAATGACAACAACAAAACAACAGTTAAGTCAATATCACTGAAACAACAACAACAACAGGATCAACATATTAATCACCACCAACATCTAAGCCAAATACTGAATCAACAGTGACAACAACAAAACAACAGTGAAGTCAATATGACTGAAACAACAACAACAAGACCAACATATTAATCACCACCAACAACATCCAAGCCAAAGCCTGAATCAACAGTGACAACAACAAAACAACAGTGAAGCCAATATGACTGAAACAACAACAACAACAACAGGACCAACATATTAATCTCCACCAACAACATTCAAGCCAAGTACTGAATCAACAATGACAACAAAAAACAACAGTGAAGTCAATATGACTGAAACAACAACAGTATATACATATTAATCACCACCAACAACATCCAAGCCAAATACTGAATCAACACTGACAACCAAACCACAGTGAAGTCAATATGACTGAAACAACAACAGTATAAACATATTAATCACCACCAACAACATCCAAGCCAAATACTTAATCAACAATGACAACAACTAAACAACAGTGAAGTCAAAATGACTGAAACAACAACAACAACAGGATCAACATATTAATCACCACCAACAAAATCCAAGCCAAATACTAAATTAACAATGACAACAACCAAACAACAGTGAAGTCAATATGACTGAAACAAAAACAACAACAGGATCAATAATTAATCACCACCAACAACATCCAAGACAAATACTGTATCAACAATGACAACAATTAAACAACAGTGAAGTCAACATGACTGAAACAACAACAACAACGTGATAAACATATTAATCACCACCAACAACATCAAAGACAAATACTGAAGCAACAATGACAACAACTAAACAACGGTGAAGTCAACATGACTAAAACAACAACAACAACAGGATCAACATATTAATCACCACCAACAACATCCAAGCCAAATACTGAATCAACAATGACAACAACCAAACCACAGTAAAGTCAATATGACTGAAATAACAACAACAACAATAGTATCAACATATTAATCACCACCAACAACATCCAAGCCAAATACTGAATCAACAATGACAACAACTAAACAACAGTGAAGTCAATATGACTGAAACAACAACAACAACAGGATCAACATATTAATCACCACCAACATCCAAGCCAAATACTGAATCAACAATGACAACAACTAAAATTCAGTGAAGTCAACATGACTGAAACAACTACAACAACAGGATCAACATATTAATCACCACCAACAATATCCAAGCCAAATATTGAATCAACAATGACAACAACTAAACAACAGTGAAGTCAATATGACTGAAACAACAACAACAACAGGATCAACATAGTAATCACCACCAACAACATCCAAGCCAAATACTGAATCAACAATGACAACAACCAAACCACAGTCAAGTCAATATGACTGAAACAACAACAACAACAACAGTATCAACATATTAATCACCACCAACAACATCCAAGACAAATACTGAATCAACAATAACAACAAAACAACACTGAAGTCAATATGACTGAAACAACAACAACAGGATCAACATATTAATCACCACCAACTACATCCATGTCAAATACTGAATCAACAATGACAACAACAAAACAACAGTGAAGTCAATATGACTGAATCAACAACAACAACAGTATCAACATATTAATCACCACAAACAACATCCAAGCCAAATACTCAATCAACAATGACAACAACAGTGAAGTTGATATGACTGAAACCACAACAACAGGATCAACATATTAATCACACCAACAAGATCCAAGCCAAATACTGACTCAACAATGACAACAACAAAACAACAGTGAAGTCAACATAACTGAAACAACAACAACAGGATCAACAATTAAACACCACCAACAACATCCAAGCCAAATACTGAATCTACAATGACAACAATAAAACAACAGTGAAGTCAATATAACTGAAACAACAACAACAACAACAACAGGATCAACAAAATATAACTGAAACAACTACAACAACAGGATCAACAATTAAACACCACCAACAACATCCAAGCTAAATACTGAATCAACAATGACAACAACAGTGAAGTCAATATGACTGAAACAACAACAACAACAGGATCAACATATTAATCAGCACCAACAACATCCAAGCCAAATACTGAATCAACAATGACAACAACAAAACAACAGTGAAGTCAATATGACTGGAACAAAAACAACAGGATCAACATAATAATCGCCTCCAACAACACCCAATCCAAATACTGAATCAACAATGACAACAAAAAAACAACAGTGAAGTCAATATGACTGAAACAATAACAACAACAGGATCAACATATAAATCACCACAAACAACATCACAAGCCAAATACTGAATCAACAATGACAACAAGTAAACAACAGTGAAGTCAATATGACTGAAACAACAACAACAACAGGATCAACATATTAATCAGCACCAACAACATCCAAGCCAAATACTGAATCAACAATGACAACAACAAAACAACAGTGATGTTAATCTGACTGAAACAACAACAATAACAGGACCAACATATTAATCACCACCAACAACATCCAAGCCAAATACTGAATCAAAAATGACAACAACTAAACCACAGTGAAGTCAATATGACTTTACAACAACAATAACATTATTAACATATTAATCACCACGAACAACATCCAAGCCAAATACTGAATCAACAATGACAACAACAAAACCACAGTGATGTCAAAATGACTGAAACAACAACAACAACAACAGGATCAACATAGTAATCACCACCAACAACATCCAAGCCAAATACTGAAGTAACAATGACAACAACTAAACAACAGTGAAGTCAACATGACTGAAACAACAACAACAACAGGATCAACATATTAATCACCACCAACAAAATCTAAGCCAAATACTTAATTAACAATGACAACAACCAAACCACAGTGAAGTCAATATGACTGAAACAACAACAGTATCAACATATTAATCACCAACAACAACATCCAAGCTAAATACTTAATCAACAATGACAACAACTAAACAACAGTGAAGTCAACATGACTGAAACAACAACAACAACAGGATCAACATATTAATCACCACCAACACAATATAAGCCAAATACTAAATTAACAACGACAACAACCAAACAACAGTGAAGTCAATATGACTGAAACAACAACAACAACAAAAACAGGATCAATAATTAATCGCCACCAACAACATCCAAGACAAATACTGAATCAACAATGACAACAATTAAACAACAGTGAAGTCAACATGACTGAAACCACAACCACAACGTGATAAACATATTAATCACCACCAACAACAGCCAAGTTAAATACTGAAGCAACAATAACAACAACTAAACAACGGTGAAGTCAATATGACTGAAACAACAACAACAGTATCAACATATTAATCACCACCAACAACATCCAAGCCAAATACTGAATCAACAATGACAACAACAAAACAACAGTGATGTCAATATGACTGAAACAACAACAACAACAGCAGTATCAACATATTAATCTCCACCAACGACATCCAAGCCAAATAATGAATCAACAATGAAAACAACCAAACAACAGTGAAGTCAATATGACTGGAAAAACAACAACAACAGGATCAACATATTAATCACCACCAACAACTTCCAAGCCAAAAACTGAATCAATAATGACAACAACAAAACAACAGTTAAGTCAATATCACTGAAACAACAACAACAACAGGATCAACATATTAATCACCACCAACATCTAAGCCAAATACTGAATCAACAGTGACAACAACAAAACAACAGTGAAGTCAATATGACTGAAACAACTACAACAGCAACAGGACCAACATATTAATCACAACCAACAACATCTAAGCCAAATACTGAATCAACAATGACACCAACCAAACATCAGTGAAGTCAATATGACTGAAACATTAACAACAACAGGTTCAACATATTTATCACCACCAACAACATCCAAGCCAAATACTGAATCTACAATGACACCAACCAAACAACAGTAGAGTCAATATGACTGGAAAAACAACAACAACAGGATCAACATATTAATCACCACCAACAACATCCAAGCCAAAGCCTGAATCAACAATGACAACAACTAAACAACAGTTAGGTCAATATGACTGAAACAACAACAACAACAACAGGATCAACATATTAATCACCACCAACAACATCTAAGCCAAATACTGAATCAACAGTGACAACAACAAAACAACAGTGAAGTCAATATGACTGGAACAAAAACAACAGGATCAACATAATAATCACCTCCAACAACACCCAATCCAAATACTGAATCAACAATGACAACAACAAAACAACAGTGAAGTCAATATGACTGAAACAATAACAACAACAGGATCAACATATTAATCACCACAAACAACATCACAAGCCAAATACTGAATCAACAATGACAACAACAAAACAACAGTGAAGTCAATATGACTGAAACAACAACAACAACAGTATCGACATATTAATCACCACCAACATCCAAGCCAAATACTGAATCAACAATGACAACAAGTAAACAACAGTGAAGTCAATATGACTGAAACACCAACAACAACAGGATCAACATATTAATCAGCACCAACAACATCCAAGCCAAATACTGAATCAACAATGACAACAACAAAACAACAGTGATGTTAATCTGACTGAAACAACAACAACAACAGGACCAACATATTAATCACCACCAACAACATCCAAGCCAAATACTGAATCAAAAATGACAACAACTAAACCACAGTGAAGTCAAAATGACTGAAACAACAACAACAACAACAGGATCAACATAGTAATCACCACCAACAACATCCAAGCCAAATACTGAAGTAACAATGACAACAACTAAACAACAGTGAAGTCAACATGACTGAAACAACAACAACAACAGGATCAACATATTAATCACCACCAACAAAATCTAAGCCAAATACTTAATTAACAATGACAACAACCAAACCACAGTGAAGTCAATATGACTGAAACAACAACAGTATCAACATATTAATCACCAACAACAACATCCAAGCCAAATACTTAATCAACAATGACAACAACTAAACAACAGTGAAGTCAACATGACTGAAACAACAACAACAACAGGATCAACATATTAATCACCACCAACACAATCTAAGCCAAATACTAAATTAACAACGACAACAACCAAACAACAGTGAAGTCAATATGACTGAAACAACAACAACAACAAAAACAGGATCAATAATTAATCGCCACCAACAACATCCAAGACAAATACTGAATCAACAATGACAACAATTTAACAACAGTGAAGTCAACATGACTGAAACCACAACAACAACGTGATAAACATATTAATCACCACCAACAACATCCAAGTTAAATACTGAAGCAACAATAACAACAACTAAACAACGGTGAAGTCAATATGACTGAAACAACAACAACAGTATCAACATATTAATCACCACCAACAACATCCAAGCCAAATACTGAATCAACAATGACAACAACAAAACAACAGTGATGTCAATATGACTGAAACAACAACAACAACAGCATTATCAACATATTAATCTCCACCAACGACATCCAAGCCAAATAATGAATCAACAATGAAAACAACCAAACAACAGTGAAGTCAATATGACTGGAAAAACAACAACAACAGGATCAACATATTAATCACCACCAACAACTTCCAAGCCAAAAACTGAATCAATAATGACAACAACAAAACAACAGTTAAGTCAATATCACTGAAACAACAACAACAACAGGATCAACATATTAATCACCACCAACATCTAAGCCAAATACTGAATCAACAGTGACAACAACAAAACAACAGTGAAGTCAATATGACTGAAACAACAACAACAAGACCAACATATTAATCACCACCAACAACATCCAAGCCAAAGCCTGAATCAACAGTGACAACAACAAAACAACAGTGAAGCCAATATGACTGAAACAACAACAACAACAACAGGACCAACATATTAATCTCCACCAACAACATTCAAGCCAAGTACTGAATCAACAATGACAACAAAAAACAACAGTGAAGTCAATATGACTGAAACAACAACAGTATATACATATTAATCACCACCAACAACATCCAAGCCAAATACTGAATCAACACTGACAACCAAACCACAGTGAAGTCAATATGACTGAAACAACAACAGTATAAACATATTAATCACCACCAACAACATCCAAGCCAAATACTTAATCAACAATGACAACAACTAAACAACAGTGAAGTCAAAATGACTGAAACAACAACAACAACAGGATCAACATATTAATCACCACCAACAAAATCCAAGCCAAATACTAAATTAACAATGACAACAACCAAACAACAGTGAAGTCAATATGACTGAAACAAAAACAACAACAGGATCAATAATTAATCACCACCAACAACATCCAAGACAAATACTGTATCAACAATGACAACAATTAAACAACAGTGAAGTCAACATGACTGAAACAACAACAACAACGTGATAAACATATTAATCACCACCAACAACATCAAAGACAAATACTGAAGCAACAATGACAACAACTAAACAACGGTGAAGTCAACATGACTAAAACAACAACAACAACAGGATCAACATATTAATCACCACCAACAACATCCAAGCCAAATACTGAATCAACAATGACAACAACCAAACCACAGTAAAGTCAATATGACTGAAACAACAACAACAACAATAGTATCAACATATTAATCACCACCAACAACATCCAAGCCAAATACTGAATCAACAATGACAACAACTAAACAACAGTGAAGTCAATATGACTGAAACAACAACAACAACAGGATCAACATATTAATCACCACCAACATCCAAGCCAAATACTGAATCAACAATGACAACAACTAAACAACAGTGAAGTCAATATGACTGAAACAACAACAACAACAGGATCAACATAGTATTCACCACCAAAAACCTCCGAGCCAAATACTGAATAAACAATGACAACAACCAAACAACAGTGAAGTCAATATGACTGAAACAGCAAGAATAACAGGATCAATAACTAATCACCGCCAACAACATCCAAGCCAAATACTGAATCAACAATGACAACAACAAAACAACAGTAAAGTCAATATGACTGAAACAACAGCAACAACAGGATCAATATATTAATCACCACCAACAACATCCAAGCCAAATACTGAATCGACAATGACAACAACAAAACAACAGGGAAGTCAATATGAATGAAACATAAACAACAACAGGATCAATAATTAATCACCGCCAACAACATCCAAGCCAAATACTAACTCAACAATGACAACAACAAAACAACAGTGAAGTCAATATTACTGAAACAACAACAACAACAGGATTAACAATTAAACACCACCAACAACATCCAAGCTAAATACTGAATCAACAATGACAACAACAGTGAAGTCAATATGACTGAAACAACAACAACAAAAGGATCAACATATTAATCAGCACAAACAACATCCAAGTCAAATACTAAATCAACAATAACAAAAACAAAACCACAGTGAAGTCAATATGACTGAAATACAACAACAGGATCAACATATTAATCACCACCAACAACATCCAAGCCAAATACTGAATCAACAATGACAACAATTAAACCACAGTGAAGTCAATATGACTGAAAAAACAACAACAACAACAGGACCAACATATTAATCAGCACCAACAACATCCAAGCCAAATACTGAATCAACAATGACAACAACAAAACAACAGTGAAGTCAATATGACTGAAACAACAACAACAACAGGATCAAGATATTAATCACCACCAACAACATCCAAGCCAAATACTGAATCAACAAGACAACAACTAAACAACAGTGAAGTCAATATGACTGAAACAACAACAACAACAAGACCAACATATTAATCACCACCAACAACATCCAAGCCAAATACTGAATCAACAGAGACAACAAGTAAACAACAGTGAAGTCAATATGACTGAAACAACAACAGGATCAACATATTAATCGCCACCAACAACATTCAAGCCAAATACTGAATCAACAATGAGAACAACTAAACAACAGTGAAGTCAATATGACTGAAACAACAACAACAACAGTATCAACATATTAATCACCACCAACAACTTTCAAGCCAAATACTGAATCAACAATGACAACAACTAAACAACATTGAAGTCAATATGACTGAAACAACAAGAACAACAGGATCAACATATTAATCACCACCAACAACATCCAAGACAAATACTGAATCAACAATGACAACAACAAAACAACAGTAAAGTCAGTATGACTGAAACAACAACAACAACAAGACCAACATATTAATCACCACCAACAACATCCAAGCCAAGTACTGAATCAACAATGACAACAACAAAACAACAGTGAAGTCAATATGACTGGAACAACAACAACAACAGGATCAATATATTAATCACCACCAACAACATCCTAGCCAAGTACTGAATCAACAATGACAACAACAAAACAACAGTGAAGTCAGTATGACTGGAACAACAACAACAACAGGATCAATATATTAATCACCACCAACAACATCGAAGCCAAATACTGAATCAACAACGACAACAACAACAAAAAGTGAAGTCAATATGATTGAAACAACAACAACAGGATCAATATACTAATCACCACCAACAACATCTAAGCCAAATACTGAATCAACAATGACAACAACAAAACAACAGTGAAGTTGATATGACTGAAACAACAACAGGATCAATATATTAATCACCACCAACAACATCAAAGTCAAATACTGAATCAAACACGACAACAACAAAACAACAGTGAAGTCAATATGACTGAAACAAAAGGATCAATATATTAATCACCACCAACAACATCCAAGCCAAGTACTGAATCAATAATGACAACAACAAAACAACAGTGAAGTCAATATTACTGAAACAACAATAACAACAACAGGATCAACAATTAAACACCACCAACAACATCCAAGCCAAATACTGAATCAACAATGACAACAACAGTGAAGTCAATATGATTGAAACAACAACAACAAAGGATCAACATATTAATCAGCACCATCAACATCCAAGCCAAATACTAAATCAACAATGACAACAACAAAACAACAGTGAAGTCAATATGACTGGAAAAACAACAACAGGATCAACATATTAATCACCACCAACAACACCCAATCCAAATACTGAATCAACAATGACAACAACAAAACAACAGTGAAGTCAATATGACTGAAACAACAACAACAACAGGATCAACAAAATAATCACCACCAACAACATCCCAAGCCAAATACTGAATGAACAATGACAACAACGAAACAACAGTGAAGTCAATATGACTGAAACAACAACAGTATCAACATATTAATTACCACCAACAACATCCAAGTCAAATACTGAATCAACAATGACAACAACTAAACAACAGTGAAGTCAATATGACTGAAATACAACAACAGTATCAACATATTAATCACCACCAACAACATCCAAGCCAAATACTGAATCAACAAGACAACAACTAAACAACATTCAAGTCAATATGACTGAAACAACAACAACAACAGGATCAATAATTAATCACCACCACCAACATCCAAGCCAAATACTTAATCAACAATGACAACAACTAAACAACAGTGAAGTCAATATGACTGAAACAACAACAACAACAGGATCAACATATTAATCACCACCAACAACATCCAAGCCAAATACTGAATCAACAATGACAACAACTAAACAACAGTGAAGTCAATATGACTGAAACAACAACAACAACAGGACCAACATATTAATCACCACCAACAACATCCAAGCCAAATACTGAATCAACAATGAGAACAACTAAACAACAGTGAAGTCAATATGACTGAAACAACAACAACACCAGTATCAACATATTAATCACCACCAACAACTTTCAAGCCAAATACTGAATCAACAATGACAACAACTAAACAACATTGAAAGTCAATATGACTGAAACAACAACAACAACAGGATCAACATATTAATCACCACCAACAACATCCAAGACAAATACTGAATCAACAATGACAACAACAAAACAACAGTGAAGTCAGTATGACTGAAACAACAACAACAACAACAACAACAGTATCAACATAATAATCTCCACCAATGACATCCAAGTCAAATACTGAATCAACAATGACAACAACCAAACAACAGTGAAGTCAATATGACTGAAACAACAACAACAACAGGTTCAACATATTAATCACCACCAACAACATCCAAGACAAATACTGAATCAACAATGACAACAACAGTGAAGTCAATATGACTGAAACAACAACAACAAAAGGATCAACATATTAATCAGCACAAACAACATCCAAGTCAAATACTAAATCAACAATAACAAAAACAAAACCACAGTGAAGTCAATATGACTGAAATACAACAACAGGATCAACATATTAATCACCACCAACAACATCCAAGCCAAATACTGAATCAACAATGACAACAATTAAACCACAGTGAAGTCAATATGACTGAAAAAACAACAACAACAACAGGACCAACATATTAATCAGCACCAACAACATCCAAGCCAAATACTGAATCAACAATGACAACAACAAAACAACAGTGAAGTCAATATGACTGAAACAACAACAACAACAGGATCAAGATATTAATCACCACCAACAACATCCAAGCCAAATACTGAATCAACAAGACAACAACTAAACAACAGTGAAGTCAATATGACTGAAACAACAACAACAACAAGACCAACATATTAATCACCACCAACAACATCCAAGCCAAATACTGAATCAACAGAGACAACAAGTAAACAACAGTGAAGTCAATATGACTGAAACAACAACAGGATCAACATATTAATCACCACCAACAACATTCAAGCCAAATACTGAATCAACAATGAGAACAACTAAACAACAGTGAAGTCAATATGACTGAAACAACAACAACAACAGTATCAACATATTAATCACCACCAACAACTTTCAAGCCAAATACTGAATCAACAATGACAACAACTAAACAACATTGAAGTCAATATGACTGAAACAACAAGAACAACAGGATCAACATATTATATAATCACCACCAACAACATCCAAGACAAATACTGAATCAACAATGACAACAACAAAACAACAGTAAAGTCAGTATGACTGAAACAACAACAACAACAAGACCAACATATTAATCACCACCAACAACATCCAAGCCAAGTACTGAATCAACAATGACAACAACAAAACAACAGTGAAGTCAATATGACTGGAACAACAACAACAACAGGATCAATATATTAATCACCACCAACAACATCCTAGCCAAGTACTGAATCAACAATGACAACAACAAAACAACAGTGAAGTCAATATGACTGGAACAACAACAACAACAGGATCAATATATTAATCACCACCAACAACATCGAAGCCAAATACTGAATCAACAACGACAACAACAACAAAAAGTGAAGTCAATATGATTGAAACAACAACAACAGGATCAATATACTTATCACCACCAACAACATCTAAGCCAAATACTGAATCAACAATGACAACAACAAAACAACAGTGAAGTTGATATGACTGAAACAACAACAGGATCAATATATTAATCACCACCAACAACATCAAAGTCAAATACTGAATCAAACACGACAACAACAAAACAACAGTGAAGTCAATATGACTGAAACAAAAGGATCAATATATTAATCACCACCAACAACATCCAAGCCAAGTACTGAATCAATAATGACAACAACAAAACAACAGTGAAGTCAATATTACTGAAACAACAATAACAACAACAGGATCAACAATTAAACACCACCAACAACATCCAAGCCAAATACTGAATCAACAATGACAACAACAGTTAAGTCAATATGATTGAAACAACAACAACAAAGGATCAACATATTAATCAGCACCATCAACATCCAAGCCAAATACTAAATCAACAATGACAACAACAAAACAACAGTGAAGTCAATATGACTGGAAAAACAACAACAGGATCAACATATTAATCACCACCAACAACACCCAATCCAAATACTGAATCAACAATGACAACAACAAAACAACAGTGAAGTCAATATGACTGAAACAACAACAACAACAGGATCAACAAAATAATCACCACCAACAACATCCCAAGCCAAATACTGAATGAACAATGACAACAACGAAACAACAGTGAAGTCAATATGACTGAAACAACAACAGTATCAACATATTAATTACCACCAACAACATCCAAGTCAAATACTGAATCAACAATGACAACAACTAAACAACAGTGAAGTCAATATGACTGAAATACAACAACAGTATCAACATATTAATCACCACCAACAACATCCAAGCCAAATACTGAATCAACAAGACAACAACTAAACAACATTCAAGTCAATATGACTGAAACAACAACAACAACAGGATCAATAATTAATCACCACCACCAACATCCAAGCCAAATACTTAATCAACAATGACAACAACTAAACAACAGTGAAGTCAATATGACTGAAACAACAACAACAACAGGATCAACATATTAATCACCACCAACAACATCCAAGCCAAATACTGAATCAACAATGACAACAACTAAACAACAGTGAAGTCAATATGACTGAAACAACAACAACAACAGGACCAACATATTAATCACCACCAACAACATCCAAGCCAAATACTGAATCAACAATGAGAACAACTAAACAACAGTGAAGTCAATATGACTGAAACAACAACAACACCAGTATCAACATATTAATCACCACCAACAACTTTCAAGCCAAATACTGAATCAACAATGACAACAACTAAACAACATTGAAAGTCAATATGACTGAAACAACAACAACAACAGGATCAACATATTAATCACCACCAACAACATCCAAGACAAATACTGAATCAACAATGACAACAACAAAACAACAGTGAAGTCAGTATGACTGAAACAACAACAACAACAACAACAACAGTATCAACATAATAATCTCCACCAATGACATCCAAGTCAAATACTGAATCAACAATGACAACAACCAAACAACAGTGAAGTCAATATGACTGAAACAACAACAACAACAGGTTCAACATATTAATCACCACCAACAACATCCAAGACAAATACTGAATCAATAATGACAACACCTAAACAACAGTGAAGTCAATATGACTGAAACAACAACAACAACAGGATCAAGATATTAATCACCACCAACAACATCCAAGCCAAATACTGAATCAACAAGACAACAACTAAACAACAGTGAAGTCAATATGACTTAAACAACAACAATAAGACCAACATATTAATCACAACCAACAACATCCAAGCCAAGTACTGAATCAACAATGACAACAAAACAACAGTGAAGTCAATATGACTGGAAAAACAACAACAACAGGATCAATATATTAATCACCACCAACAATATCCTAGACAAGTACTGAATCAACAATGACAACAACAAAACAACAGTGAAGTCAATATGACTGGAACAACAACAACAACAGGATCAATATATTAATCACCACCAACAACATCCAAGCCAAGTACTGAATCAACAATGACAACAACACCAAAAAGTGAAGTCAATATGATTGAAACAACAACAACAGGATCAATATATTAATCACCACCAACAACATCCAAGCCAAATACTGAATCAACAATGACAACAACAAAACAACAGTGAAGTTGATATGACTGAAACAACAACAGGATCAATATATTAATCACCACCAACAACATCAAAGTCAAATACTGAATTAAACATGACAACAACAAAACAACAGTGAAGTCAATATGACTGAAACAAAAGGATCAATATATTAATCACCACCAACAACATCCAAGCCAAGTACTGAATCAACAATGACAACAACAAAACAACAGTGAAGTCAATTTGACTGAAACAACAACAACAAAGGATCAACTTATTAATCAGCACCATCAACATCCAAGCCAAATACTAAATCAACAATGATAACAACAAAACAACAGTGAAGTCAATATGACTGAAACAACAACAACAACAGGATCAACAAAATAATCACGACCAACAACACCCAATCCAAATACTGAATCAACAATGACAATAACAAAACAACAGGGAAGTCAATAGGACTGAAACAACAACAACAACAACAACAACAACAACAACAACAACAACAACAGGATCAACATATTAATGACCACCAACAACATCCAAGCCAAATACTGAATCAACAATGACAACAACTAAACAACAGTGAAGTCAATATGACTGAAACAACAACAACAACAGGATAAACATATTAATCACCACCAACAACATCCAAGCCAAATACTGAATCAACAATGATAACAACTAAACCACAATAAAGTCAACAAGACTGGACTGAAACAACAACAACAACAGGATCAACATATTAATCACCACCACCAACATCCAAGAAAAATACTGAATCAACAATGACAACAACAAAACAACAGTGAAGTCAATATGACATGAAACAACGACAACAACAGTATCAACATATTAATCACCACCAACAACATCCAAGCCAAATACTGAATCAACAATGACAACAAAACAACAGTGAAGTCAATATGACCGAAACAACAACAACAACAGGACCAACATATTAATCACCACCAACATGTTAACATCAATGCCAAATACTGAATCAACAATGAAAAGAACAAAACAACAATGAAGTCAATATGACTGAAACAACAACAACAACAGTATCAACATATTAATCACCACCAACAACATCTAAGCCAAATACTGAATCAACAGTGACAACAACAAAACAACAGTGAAGTCAATATGACTGAAACAACAAGAACAACTGGATCAACATATTAATCACCAACAACAACATCCAAGCCAAATACTGAATCAACAATGACAACAACAAAACAACAGTGAAGTCAATATGAATGAAACAACAACAACAATAGGGTCAACATATTAATCACCACCAACAACATCCAAGCCAAATACTGAATCAACAATGACAACAACTAAACCACAATGAAGTCAATATGACTGAAACAACAACAATAGGATCTATATATTAATCACCACCAACAACATCCAAGCCAAATACTGAATCAACACTGACAACAACAGTAGAGTTGATATGACTGAAACAACAACAACAACAGGATCAATATATTTATCACCAACAACAACATCCAAGCCAAATACTGAATCAACAATGACAACAACAAAACAACAGTGAAGTCAATATGACAGAAACAACAGCAACAACAGGATCAATATACTAATCACCACCAACAACATCCAAGCCAAATACTGAATCAACAATGACAACAACAAAACAACAGGGAAGTCAATAGGACTGAAACAACAACATGATCAACATATTAATCACACCAACAACATCCAAGCCAAATACTGATTCAACAATGACAACAATAAAACAACAGTGTAGTCAATATTACTGAAACATCAATAACAACAGGATCAACAATTAAACACCACCAACAACATCCAAGCTAAATACTGAATCAACAATGACAACAACAGTGAAGTCAATATGACTGAAACAACAACAACAACAGGATCAACATATTAATCAGCACCAACAACATCCAAGCCAAATACTGAATCAACAATGACAACAACAAAACAACAGTAAAGTCAATATGACTGGAACAACAACAACAGGATCAACATATTAATCACCACCAACAACACCCAATCCAAATACTGAATCAACAATGACAACAAAACAACAGTGAAGTCAATATGACCGAAACAACAACAACAACAGGACAAACATATTAATCACCACCAACATGTTAACATCAATGCCAAATACTGAATCAACAATGAAAAGAACAAAACAACAGTGAAGTCAATATGACTGAAACAACAACAACAACAGTATCAACATATTAATCACCACCAACAACATCTAAGCCAAATACTAAATCAACAGTGACAACAACAAAACAACAGTGAAGTCAATATGACTGAAACAACAAGAACAACTGGATCAACATATTAATCACCAACAACAACATCCAAGCCAAATACTGAATCAACAATGACAACAACAAAACAACAGTGAAGTCAATATGAATGAAACAACAACAACAATAGGGTCAACATATTAATCACCACCAACAACATCCAAGCCAAATACTGAATCAACAATGACAACAACTAAACCACAATGAAGTCAATATGACTGAAACAACAACAACAGGATCTATATATTAATCACCACCAACAACATCCAAGCCAAATACTGAATCAACACTGACAACAACAGTTAAGTTGATATGACTGAAAAAACAACAACAACAGGATCAATATATTAATCACCAACAACAACATCCAAGCCAAATACTGAATCAACAATGACAACAACAAAACAACAGTGAAGTCAATATGACAGAAACAACAGCAACAACAGGATCAATATACTAATCACCACCAACAACATCCAAGCCAAATACTGAATCAACAATGACAACAACAAAACAACAGGGAAGTCAATAGGACTGAAACAACAACAACAACATGATCAACATATTAATCACACCAACAACATCCAAGCCAAATACTGATTCAACAATGACAACAATAGAACAACAGTGTAGTCAATATTACTGAAACATCAATACCAACAGGATCAACAATTAAACACCACCAACAACATCCAAGCTAAATACTGAATCAACAATGACAACAACAGTGAAGTCAATATGACTGAAACAACAACAACAACAGGATCAACATATTAATCAGCACCAACAACATCCAAGCCAAATACTGAATCAACAATGACAACAACAAAACAACAGTAAAGTCAATATGACTGGAACAACAACAACAGGATCAACATATTAATCACCACCAACAACACCCAATCCAAATACTGAATCAACAACAACAACAACAACAACAGGACCAACATATTAATCACCACCAACATGTTAACATCAATGCCAAATACTGAATCAACAATGAAAAGAACAAAACAACAGTGAAGTCAATATGACTGAAACAACAACAACAACAGTATCAACATATTAATCACCACCAACAACATCTAAGCCATATACTGAATCAACAGTGACAACAACAAAACAACAGTGAAGTCAATATGACTGAAACAACAAGAACAACTGGATCAACATATTAATCACCAACAACAACATACAAGCCAAATACTGAATCAACAATGACAACAACAAAACAACAGTGAAGTCAATATGAATGAAACAACAACAACAATAGGGTCAACATATTAATCACCACCAACAACATCCAAGCCAAATACAGAATCAACAATGACAACAACTAAACAACAGTGAAGTGAACATGACTGAAACAACAACAACAACAGTATCAACATATTAATCACCACCAACGACATCCAAGCCAAATACTGAATCAACAAGACAACAACTAAACAACAGTGAAGTCAATATGACTGAAACAACAACAACAGGATCAATAATTAATCACCACCAACAACATCCAAGCCAAATACTTAATCAACAATGACAACAACTAAACAACAGTGAAGTCAATATGACTGAAATAACAACAACAACAACAACAGGATCAACATATTAATCACCACCAACAACATCCAAGCAAAATACTGAATGAACAGAGACAACAACTAAACAACAGTGAAGTCAATATGACTGAAACAACAACAACAACAGGACCAACATATTAATCACCACCAACAACATCCAAGCCAAATACTGAATCAACAATGACAACAACTAAACCACAATGAAGTTAATATGACTGAAACAACAACAACAGGATCAATATATTAATCACCACCAACAACATCCAAGCCAAATACTGAATCAACACTGACAACAACAGTAAAGTTGATATGACTGAAACAACAACAACAACAGGATCAATATATTAATCACCACCAACAACATCCAAGCCAAATACTGAATCAACAATGACAACAACAAAACAACAGTGAAGACAATATGACAGAAACAACAGCAACAACAGGATCAATATACTAATCACCACCAACAACATCCAAGCCAAATACTGAATCAACAATGACAACAACAAAACAACAGGGAAGTCAATAGGACTGAAACAACAACAACAACATGATCAACATATTAATCACACCAACAACATCCAAGCCAAATACTGATTCAACAATGACAACAATAAAACAACAGTGTAGTCAATATTACTGAAACATCAATAACAGCAGGATCAACAATTAAACACCACCAACAACATCCAAGCTAAATACTGAATCAACAATGACAACAACAGTGAAGTCAATATGACTGAAACAACAACAACAGGATCAACATATTAATCAGCACCAACAACATCCAAGCTAAATACTGAATCAACAATGACAACAACAAAACAACAGTAAAGTCAATATGACTGGAACAACAACAACAGGATCAACATATTAATCACCACCAACAACACCCAATCCAAATACTGAATCAACAATGACAACAACAAAACAACAGTGAAGTCAATATGACTGAAACAACAACAGGATCAACATATTAATCACCACCAACAACATGCAAGCCAACTACTGAATTAACAATGACAACAACCAAACAACAGTGAAGTCAATATGACTGAAACAGCAACAACAACAGGATCAACATATTAATCACCACCAACAACATCCAAGCCAAATACTGAATCAACAAGACAACAACTAAACAACAGTGAAGTCAAAATGACTGGAACAACAACAACAACAGCATCAATATATTAATCACCACCAACAACATCCTAGACAAGTACTGAATCAACAATGACAACAACAAAACAACAGTGAAGTCAATATGACTGGAACAACAACAACAACAGGATCAATATATTAATCACCACCAACAACATCCAAGCCAATTACTGAATCAACAATGACAACAACACCAAAAAGTGAAGTCAATATGATTGAAACAAAAACAACAGGATCAATATATTAATCACCACCAACAACATCCAAGCCAAATACTGAATCAACAATGACAACAACAAAACAACAGTGAAGTTGATATGACTGAAACAACAACAGGATCAATATATTAATCACCACCAACAACATCAAAGTCAAATACTGAATCAAACATGACAACAACAAAACAACAGTGAAGTCAATATGACTGAAACAAAAGGATCAATATATTAATCACCACCAACAACATCCAAGCCAAGTACTGAATCAACAATGACAACAACAAAACAACAGTGAAGTCAATATTACTGAAACAACAACAACAACAGGATCAACAATTAAACACCACCAACAACATCCAAGCCAAATACTGAATCAACAATGACAACAACAGTGAAGTCAATATGACTGAAACAACAACAACAAAGGATCAACATATTAATCAGCACCATCAACATCCAAGCCAAATACTAATCAACAATGACAACAACAAAACAACAGTGAAGTCAATATGACTGAAACAACAACAACAACAGGATCAACAAAATAATCACCACCAACAACACCCAATCCAAATACTGAATCAACAATGACAACAACAAAACAACAGGGAAGTCAATAGGACTGAAACAACAACAACAACAGGATCAACATATTAATCACACCAACAACATCCAAGCCAAATACTGACTCAACGATGACAACAACAAAACAACAGTGTAGTCAATATTACTGAAACAACAACAACAACAACAGGATCAACAATTCAACACCACCAACAACATCCAAGCTAAATACTGAATCAACTATGAGAATAACAGTGAAGTCAATATGACTGAAACAACAACAACAACAACAGGATCAACATATTAATCAGCACCAACAACATCCAAGCCAAATACTGAATCAACAATGACAACAACAAAACAACAGTAAAGTCAATATGACTGGAACAACAACAACAGGATCAACATATTAATCACCACCAACAACACCCAATCCAAATACTGAATCAACAATGACAACAAGAAAACAACAGTGAAGTCAATATGACTGAAACAATAACAACAACAGGATCAACATATTAATCACCACAAACAACATCCAAAGCCAAATACTGAATCAAAAATGACAACAACAAAACAACAGTGAAGTCAATATGACTGAAACAACAACAACAACAAGATCAACATATTAATCACCACCAACATCCAAGCCAAATACTGAATCAACAATGACAACAACTAAACAACAGTGAAGTGAATATGACTGAAACAACAACAACAACAGGATCAACATATTAATGACCACCAACAACATCCAAGCCAAATACTGAATCAACAATGACAACAACTAAACAACAGTGAAGTCAATATGACTGAAACAACAACAACAACAGTATCAACATATTAATCACCACCAATGACATCCAAGCCAAATACTGAATCAACAAGACAACAACTAAACAACAGTGAAGTCAATATGACTGAAACAACAA
Source organism: Cyrtodaria siliqua (assembly GCA_037043455.1). Taxonomy (NCBI): domain Eukaryota; kingdom Metazoa; phylum Mollusca; class Bivalvia; order Adapedonta; family Hiatellidae; genus Cyrtodaria; species Cyrtodaria siliqua. The sequence goes on along the minus strand of JAWPHD010018131.1, from coordinate 1,861 downwards.
CAACAACAGGATCAATAATTAATCACCACCAACAACATCCAAGCCAAATACTTAATCAACAAAGACAACAACTAAACAACAGTGAAGTCAATATGACTGAAACAACAACAACAACAGGATCAACATATTAATCAACACCAACAACATCCAAGTCAAATACTGAATCAACAATGACAACTAAACAACAGTGAAGTCAACATGACTGAAACAACAACAACAACAGGATCAACATATTAATCACCACCAACAACATCCAAGCCAAATACTGAATCAAAAAGACAACAACTAAACAACAGTGAAGTCAATATGACTGAATCAACAACAACAACAACAGGATCAATAATCAATCACCACCAACAACATCCATGCCAAATACTTAATCAACAATGACAACAACTAAACAACAGTGAAGTCAATATGACTGAAACAACAACAACAACAACAACAGGATCAACAATTAAACACCACCAACAACATCCAAGCCAAATACTGAATCAACAATGACAACAACAGTGAAGTCAATATGACTGAAACAACAACAACAAAGGATCAACATATTAATCAGCACCATCAACATCCAAGCCAAATACTAATCAACAATGACAACAACAAAACAACAGTGAAGTCAATATGACTGAAACAACAACAACAACAGGATCAACAAAATAATCACCACCAACAACACCCAATCCAAATACTGAATCAACAATGACAACAACAAAACAACAGGGAAGTCAATAGGACTGAAACAACAACAACAACAGGATCAACATATCAATCACACCAACAACATCCAAGCCAAATACTGACTCAACGATGACAACAACAAAACAACAGTGTAGTCAATATTACTGAAACAACAACAACAACAACAGGATCAACAATTAAACACCACCAACAACATCCAAGCTAAATACTGAATCAACAATGAGAATAACAGTGAAGTCAATATGACTGAAACAACAACAACAACAACAGGATCAACATATTAATCAACACCAACAACATCCAAGCCAAATACTGAATCAACAATGACAACAACAAAACAACAGTCAAGTCAATATGACTGGAACAACAACAACAGGATCAACATATTAATCACCACCAACAACACCCAATCCAAATACTGAATCAACAATGACAACAAGAAAACAACAGTGAAGTCAATATGACTGAAACAATAACAACAACAGGATCAACATATTAATCACCACAAACAACATCCAAAGCCAAATACTGAATCAAAAATGACAACAACAAAACAACAGTGAAGTCAATATGACTGAAACAACAACAACAACAAGATCAACATATTAATCACCACCAACATCCAAGCCAAATACTGAATCAACAATGACTACAACTAAACAATAATGGCATAGCCCAGTCATATATAGTATATGTTGGTTTTGTATTGGAACTTAGGTTAGGTATATATTTAATAATCGAACAGGAAAAGCAGCATTCAAGGACGACAGTCAATCACAAACACACACAGAAACAAAGACAAAATTTAAAGATGAATTAAGGGCCAAATAAGACGTCACAAATACAAAAGGGTTGACAATAGGGCTACCGCCTTGGAACGGTCAGTGGCAAAAGGTCGTTGGGGGTTTAAACCAGGTTCTAGGGTTTACCACACCTCACACTTAACCTAAGGTCAACCCAATAAAACGGGACAGTGTAAATAAAGAAATCCCCGCCATGAACTATTATCTTACCAACAAGGCAGCATTAATAGGCAATATAAGTAAAACACAAAGATGCTCGTGTATATATAAATACAAAAAAAACAACCTAGAAAGCCACAAAGAAGGTACTCAATAACTTGGCTGAAGCCAGAGCAACAAGAGAATTAAAC